>JAQIUQ010006379.1:0-25000 GCA_030378365.1 Hybognathus amarus
TGGTCTAGTGGTAGCGGTCGCAGTGGTCTAGTGGTCTAGTGGTCTAGTGGTCTAGTGGTCTAGTGGTCTAGTGGTCTAGTGGTCTAGTGGTCTAGTGGTCTAGTGGTCTAGTGGTCTAGTGGTCTAGTGGTCTAGTGGTCTAGTGGTCTAGTGGTCTAGTGGTCTAGTGGTCTAGTGGTCTAGTGGTCTAGTGGTCTAGTGGTCTAGTGGTCTAGTGGTCTAGTGGTCTAGTGGTCTAGTGGTCTAGTGGTCTAGTGGTCTAGTGGTCTAGTGGTCTAGTGGTCTAGTGGTCTAGTGGTCTAGTGGTCTAGTGGTCTAGTGGTCTAGTGGTCTAGTGGTCTAGTGGTCTAGTGGTCTGAGTGGTCTAGTGGTCTAGTGGTCTAGTGGTCTAGTGGTCTAGTGGTCTAGTGGTCTAGTGGTCTAGTGGTCTAGTGGTCTAGTGGTCTAGTGGTCTAGTGGTCTAGTGGTCTAGTGGTCTAGTGGTCTAGTGGTCTAGTGGTCTAGTGGTCTAGTGGTCTAGTGGTCTAGTGGTCTAGTGGTCTAGTGGTCTAGTGGTCTAGTGGTCTAGTGGTCTAGTGGTCTAGTGGTCTAGTGGTCTAGTGGTCTAGTGGTCTAGTGGTCTAGTGGTCTAGTGGTCTAGTGGTCTAGTGGTCTAGTGGTCTAGTGGTCTAGTGGTCTAGTGGTCTAGTGGTCTAGTGGTCTAGTGGTCTAGTGGTCTAGTGGTCTCAGTGGTCTAGTGGTCTAGTGGTCTAGTGGTCTAGTGGTCTAGTGGTCTAGTGGTCTAGTGGTCTAGTGGTCTAGTGGTCTAGTGGTCTAGTGGTCTAGTGGTCTAGTGGTCTAGTGGTCTAGTGGTCTAGTGGTCTAGTGGTCTAGTGGTCTAGTGGTCTAGTGGTCTAGTGGTCTAGTGGTCTAGTGGTCTAGTGGTCTAGTGGTCTAGTGGTCTAGTGGTCTAGTGGTCTAGTGGTCTAGTGGTCTAGTGGTCTAGTGGTCTAGTGGTCTAGTGGTCTAGTGGTCTAGTGGTCTAGTGGTCTAGTGGTCTAGTGGTCTAGTGGTCTAGTGGTCTAGTGGTCTAGTGGTCTAGTGGTCTAGTGGTCTAGTGGTCTAGTGGTCTAGTGGTCTAGTGGTCTAGTGGTCTAGTGGTCTAGTGGTCTAGTGGTCTAGTGGTCTAGTGGTTAGTGGTCTAGTGGTCTAGTGGTCTAGTGGTCTAGTGGTCTAGTGGTCTAGTGGTCTAGTGGTCTAGTGGTCTAGTGGTCTAGTGGTCTAGTGGTCTAGTGGTCTAGTGGTCTAGTGGTCTAGTGGTCTAGTGGTCTAGTGGTCTAGTGGTCTAGTGGTCTAGTGGTCTAGTGGTCTAGTGGTCTAGTGGTCTAGTGGTCTAGTGGTCTAGTGGTCTAGTGGTCTAGTGGTCTAGTGGTCTAGTGGTCTAGTGGTCTAGTGGTCTAGTGGTCTAGTGGTCTAGTGGTCTAGTGGTCTAGTGGTCTAGTGGTCTCAGTGGTCTAGTGGTCTGAGTGGTCTAGTGGTCTAGTGGTCTAGTGGTCTAGTGGTCTAGTGGTCTAGTGGTCTAGTGGTCTAGTGGTCTAGTGGTCTAGTGGTCTAGTGGTCTAGTGGTCTAGTGGTCTAGTGGTCTAGTGGTCTAGTGGTCTAGTGGTCTAGTGGTCTAGTGGTCTAGTGGTCTAGTGGTCTAGTGGTCTAGTGGTCTAGTGGTCTAGTGGTCTAGTGGTCTAGTGGTCTAGTGGTCTAGTGGTCTAGTGGTCTAGTGGTCTAGTGGTCTAGTGGTCTAGTGGTCTAGTGGTCTAGTGGTCTAGTGGTCTAGTGGTCTAGTGGTCTAGTGGTCTAGTGGTCTAGTGGTCTAGTGGTCTAGTGGTCTAGTGGTCTAGTGGTCTAGTGGTCTAGTGGTCTAGTGGTCTAGTGGTCTAGTGGTCTAGTGGTCTAGTGGTCTAGTGGTCTAGTGGTCTAGTGGTCTAGTGGTCTAGTGGTCTAGTGGTCTAGTGGTCTAGTGGTCTAGTGGTCTAGTGGTCTAGTGGTCTAGTGGTCTAGTGGTCTAGTGGTCTAGTGGTCTAGTGGTCTAGTGGTCTAGTGGTCTAGTGGTCTAGTGGTCTAGTGGTCTAGTGGTCTAGTGGTCTAGTGGTCTAGTGGTCTAGTGGTCTAGTGGTCTAGTGGTCTAGTGGTCTAGTGGTCTAGTGGTCTAGTGGTCTAGTGGTCTAGTGGTCTAGTGGTCTAGTGGTCTAGTGGTCTAGTGGTCTAGTGGTCTAGTGGTCTAGTGGTCTAGTGGTCTAGTGGTCTAGTGGTCTAGTGGTCTAGTGGTCTAGTGGTCTAGTGGTCTAGTGGTCTAGTGGTCTAGTGGTCTAGTGGTCTGAGTGGTCTAGTGGTCTAGTGGTCTAGTGGTCTAGTGGTCTAGTGGTCTAGTGGTCTAGTGGTCTAGTGGTCTAGTGGTCTAGTGGTCTAGTGGTCTAGTGGTCTAGTGGTCTAGTGGTCTAGTGGTCTAGTGGTCTGAGTGGTCTAGTGGTCTAGTGGTCTAGTGGTCTAGTGGTCTAGTGGTCTAGTGGTCTAGTGGTCTAGTGGTCTAGTGGTCTAGTGGTCTAGTGGTCTGAGTGGTCTAGTGGTCTGAGTGGTCTGAGTGGTCTAGTGGTCTAGTGGTCTGAGTGGTCTAGTGGTCTAGTGGTCTAGTGGTCTAGTGGTCTAGTGGTCTAGTGGTCTAGTGGTCTAGTGGTCTAGTGGTCTAGTGGTCTAGTGGTCTAGTGGTCTAGTGGTCTAGTGGTCTAGTGGTCTAGTGGTCTAGTGGTCTAGTGGTCTAGTGGTCTAGTGGTCTAGTGGTCTAGTGGTCTAGTGGTCTAGTGGTCTAGTGGTCTAGTGGTCTAGTGGTCTAGTGGTCTAGTGGTCTAGTGGTCTAGTGGTCTCAGTGGTCTAGTGGTCTAGTGGTCTAGTGGTCTAGTGGTCTAGTGGTCTAGTGGTCTAGTGGTCTAGTGGTCTAGTGGTCTAGTGGTCTCAGTGGTCTAGTGGTCTAGTGGTCTAGTGGTCTAGTGGTCTAGTGGTCTAGTGGTCTAGTGGTCTAGTGGTCTAGTGGTCTAGTGGTCTAGTGGTCTAGTGGTCTAGTGGTCTAGTGGTCTAGTGGTCTAGTGGTCTAGTGGTCTAGTGGTCTAGTGGTCTAGTGGTCTAGTGGTCTAGTGGTCTGAGTGGTCTAGTGGTCTAGTGGTCTAGTGGTCTAGTGGTCTAGTGGTCTAGTGGTCTAGTGGTCTGAGTGGTCTAGTGGTCTGAGTGGTCTAGTGGTCTAGTGGTCTAGTGGTCTAGTGGTCTAGTGGTCTAGTGGTCTAGTGGTCTGAGTGGTCTGAGTGGTCTAGTGGTCTAGTGGTCTAGTGGTCTAGTGGTCTAGTGGTCTAGTGGTCTAGTGGTCTAGTGGTCTAGTGGTCTAGTGGTCTAGTGGTCTAGTGGTCTAGTGGTCTAGTGGTCTAGTGGTCTAGTGGTCTGAGTGGTCTAGTGGTCTAGTGGTCTAGTGGTCTAGTGGTCTAGTGGTCTAGTGGTCTAGTGGTCTAGTGGTCTAGTGGTCTAGTGGTCTAGTGGTCTAGTGGTCTAGTGGTCTAGTGGTCTAGTGGTCTAGTGGTCTAGTGGTCTAGTGGTCTAGTGGTCTAGTGGTCTAGTGGTCTAGTGGTCTAGTGGTCTAGTGGTCTAGTGGTCTAGTGGTCTAGTGGTCTAGTGGTCTAGTGGTCTAGTGGTCTAGTGGTCTGAGTGGTCTAGTGGTCTAGTGGTCTAGTGGTCTAGTGGTCTAGTGGTCTAGTGGTCTAGTGGTCTGAGTGGTCTAGTGGTCTAGTGGTCTAGTGGTCTAGTGGTCTAGTGGTCTAGTGGTCTAGTGGTCTAGTGGTCTAGTGGTCTAGTGGTCTAGTGGTCTAGTGGTCTCAGTGGTCTAGTGGTCTAGTGGTCTAGTGGTCTAGTGGTCTAGTGGTCTAGTGGTCTGAGTGGTCGTAGTGGTCTAGTGGTCTAGTGGTCTAGTGGTCTAGTGGTCTAGTGGTCTAGTGGTCTAGTGGTCTAGTGGTCTAGTGGTCTAGTGGTCTAGTGGTCTAGTGGTCTAGTGGTCTAGTGGTCTAGTGGTCTAGTGGTCTAGTGGTCTAGTGGTCTAGTGGTCTAGTGGTCTAGTGGTCTAGTGGTCTAGTGGTCTAGTGGTCTAGTGGTCTAGTGGTCTAGTGGTCTAGTGGTCTAGTGGTCTAGTGGTCTAGTGGTCTAGTGGTCTAGTGGTCTAGTGGTCTAGTGGTCTAGTGGTCTAGTGGTCTAGTGGTCTAGTGGTCTAGTGGTCTAGTGGTCTAGTGGTCTAGTGGTCTAGTGGTCTAGTGGTCTAGTGGTCTAGTGGTCTAGTGGTCTAGTGGTCTAGTGGTCTAGTGGTCTGAGTGGTCTAGTGGTCTAGTGGTCTAGTGGTCTAGTGGTCTAGTGGTCTAGTGTCTTTTGGGAAATTTTGGCCAAAAAAAATAAAAAAAATAAAAAAATAAAAATAAATAACCACAAAAGACAAAAAACCACAATCACTAAAAAAAAAAAAAACATTTTAAAAATAACTTTATTTTTTTAAAATGTTTTTTACACTATTTTTTACACACATTTTTACACAAGATACCCTTTCAACACTGAGATGTCTTCCTGGCTCCATGATCCAGACACTCTGGCCAACAGAGATCCTGAAACCATCAGAACATTTCCCTCCACAGGAACAGCCATAGCTGGAGAAAACTGCAGAGACATCTGTAAATAGAAGAACAGCCACATGTCAAATGGGACACTAGCAACAACTACATTCTTACTGGGAAGAACACTTAAGAACAGAATCTGCACTGCTGGAGCCATAAACACTGACAGACAACTGGAACATCACAGAGCCACTGGTGACTACATCACCAGCCTTTTCTTTAACCATCTGAAATCATGGAGGACAATCACTCCTTTGGGTAAGACCTGACAAGAACACAAACAGACCAGCAAAATTAACTACAAAACTAATGTCCACTCACCATATAGACACTCTGGCCAACAGAAATCCTGAAACCATCAGAACATTTCCCTCCACAGGAACAGCCATAGCTGGAGAAAACTGCAGAGACATCTGTAAAATATGAAAAACAGCCACATGTCAAATGGGACACTAGCAACAACTATATTCCTCACTGGGAAGAACACTGTAGAACAGAATCTGCACTGCTGGAGCCATATCAACACTGACAGACAACTGGAACATCACAGAGCCACTGGTGACTGCATCACCAGCCTTTTCTTTAACCATCTGAAATCCATGGAGGACAATCACTCCTTTGGATAAGACCTGACAGAAGAAGACAAACAGACCAGCAAACTTAACTACAAAACTAATGTCCACTCACCATATAGATTGTCAGCGCTGTAGCTACCAGCCTCTCCAACAAATGAATACTCCACAGTCACTGAAAACAAAAGCACCACATTTGAGCATTTAATGTGGAACAACCCTTGTATCTGTAATTAAGTATGGCAATTTAGAACCATAAAAAAACCCTTGGATTAGCACTTGCCTGGGAAAGATCAAACTTAATTAGTTTCATGCTAGAGAAAGTCTTTATTTTTACTAAATTCAAGTCTTACCTCCAGATTCAGATCAGCAGTGTTTAGGGAGAACACAGCCCAACAGCAGTTTGTTGGGCCAGTTGCTCCCCTCCAAGAGATATACAGCTTTGTCGAGTCACGTAGATCTGTTAGGAATGATCAAGGTTAGGAAAGGGAACCAATTTGAAGGCTTCTGTAATAAGGGATGACATTTTGCTTACCTTTCCATTAAGCATTGCTTCAGGTTCAAATGAAGTCTTTAAGTCAATTAAGTCACCATTGCAGATTGACACCATTACACCTGCAAGAGAAAATCCAAACAGTGGAGAATATCAACTTTGTGGCTTAAAGTGGATGTCTTGTAATGGCACAAGACTCAGACTTTCAGTCACGTCAAACTTGGGCAAAACTAAACCAGAAACATAGTCTATCCTAACGAGCTGAATCAGTTGTGTTAAATAAGGGAGACATATACAATATGCAGAGCAGAGGGTCACGAGGACTGGAGTTGAGAAGCCCTGCTTTAGTGTGTACATACCTATCTGAGCCTCTGGGTTTAACTCGTGACAAAGCTGCAAGATCAGCCCCGTTGAGGAAACATTTGTCCACTGACCAATCCGGTTATTATCTTTGTCCTATTAAAACAAATTAACAGCTCAGAGAAAATCTGCAAAGAAAGACAAGTACAAAAAGCTGCATTGGCTCCATTCAAAGTCTTACACTGAAGCGAACTCCCTCCTCCACCACCACGACCACACTGTACTGCAAGACAGACAAGAATAACAAACATTTAAAAGCAGTCATTGAAGTTGACATTTCAGCATCTTAAAAGAACCTGCTTTTCATTTAGGTTCAGAACACTCAAAATGGTGAAACATCTGGTCTTACCGTTTGATCAAAAGGCACAAATTTGGGATTCATGGAGACAACTCGGAAATTAACTGCAAAGACACCAACAAACTCACATATATTGCATGATGCATTTGAAGATAATAGCTTCAAACAAGGATCATTCACATCTCACCTGTTTGTCCTGGATTGGAAATACATTTGTCTGTTTGGATCAAGGTCAGGGTTTCTGAAGACTCTGAACTTCAACCTTCAGCTTATGCAACAAATCTCCATCCACCCAAGAAGCCTGTGAGGGAACTTCAGTTAACATACAAGAAACCAAGACAAAAAGAGCCACATGCATCTACTCACCATGACAGTCCCCCACAAAGGGCCACAAACCACAGCAGGAGCAGAGAGCAGTGAATGAACAGATCCAAAACTAGGCTTTTTAAAGAGCCCAGCCAGCTGCAGCCACTGATGAGTAGGAGGAGTTCCAAGATCCAATCAGCCGTTGAGTCACCAATCAGCTGCTTGAATGGTTACAGAAGCCATCTTACCTGTAAGAAGCAATGCCAGAAAAGAAATCACTATAATACGTACCCAGTTCTTTGGGCACGTAACAGGGTGAATAAACTCTATTTATTTAATGTTCAGAAATTATTAATAGAGATAGTGAAATGTGTGTGTGTGTGTTGTTAATGAACTCCAACCTGTCTTAAATGGGATGCACGTGCACGTTTCATTCTCAATTATCATAAATCAAGTCCATCATATCCGACTCGACATCTATATATAGGCAATATAATAACATTTGATTTGATCAATTTTTTGATTTAATTAACTTTATTGTAAGTTTCCCTGCTGACATTTTCAATGTTCATAAAAGTTGCACACATCTAAAAACATCTACAAAAACAAAAGAACACATATAAAAGAAAAGAAACACATCTAAAAAATGTAAATGTAAAATTCCAATCACAATCCACATACACACAATTTGACATTTACTTGGATTCTTACTAAATACATGGCTTTACCCCATTTGTTCAAACGCTCTGGATTATACCCAGGTCCTGCTGCTGAAATAAGATCACATATTATAACAATTTGACTCCCTTTTTCACCTCAACGCTACCATCCTGTGCTAGGCCCATGGCCAGGCTAGTTAAGAGGATAAGATTTAGTAACATATTGCCACACAGTGCAACTTCGCCAGGCGAGAAAATGTTCTTGTGAAAAAGATATTCGTCCTGTTTCTCTATGTATAGTTGGTCTTAGGGCAGGTCTAGTCGATATTATTAGACAAGTAACTGCAATGGCCTCGCCGTCAAACACCACAGAGTTCTTGACTCAGTACGTACTACTCCTAAAATTGCAGAATCGTCCTGTACGATAGATTCGTCCTCTCTCCAATGACGATGGTTTTCTACTGAGTAACCTACAGGTTGACAAGCAACTTTTGTCAGTCTGACAGTCTGTTTGGTACTCGTAAGCTGTGAATGGGATTCATCTTCCGTTGCTGCCACCGCATGAACTGGCACTCTTGAATTGGAGTCTTCTTCCGTTGCAGCTACCGCATGAGCTGGCACTTTTCGACAGTGAATCCCATGGATCCACGGAGCCCTCTCCCCTGACTTTCACCGCAGTGTGAGTTGTCAGCAAAACCTGAAATGGCCCCTGCCACCTCTTCGCTTTCCAGTGTTTCCTGGCCTGATGCTGTGCAGGGCCGTCTCAGCTGGCACTGGAGCTGCTGCTTTGACCTGTTTTGAGATATCAGAGAACACCTTATCGAGTTCAACACAATATTTCAACATGTCATGTTCACAAAGAGTGGTGTCAGGCAGTGGTCTAGGATTATGTGGTTCCCAGCCCATGTGAGGTAGACGACCAAACAGAATCTCAAATGGAGAGAGCTGTGCGCATCCCCTCTTTCTCATTCTCATGTAAGTCAATGCATTGGGCAAGGCCTTTGGCCAAGGAAGCCCTTTTCAATCACCCATGTCGTTTTTTTTTTGTTTCAAAAGTTTCTCCAATCTTCTCAAAACTCTGGATTCTGATAAAGGGGCCATGAGACTTAGACCTGAATGCAAAAATGGACTATCTAGACCCTTCCAGAGCTGAGATATTGAGACTTTTTTTTTGTTTGTTTTTTTGGTGCGAAAAATATGTTTCTCCAATCTTAATAAATATCTCAATATCTCAGCTCTGTAAAGGTCTAGAGCCTCCATTTCTGCACTCACGTCTAAGTCTCATGGCCCTCTATCAGAATCCAGAGTTTCAATAAGATCAGAGAAACTCAAAATTTCAACCCCCCAAAAAAACAAGTGTTACCCCTGTCGTTTTTTTTTATTTATTTTTTTTGTGTGAAAAAATAAGTTTCTCCAATTTTCTTGAAACTCTGGATTCTGATAGAGGACCATGGGACTTACACTTGAGGTGCAAGTGGAGGCTCTAGACCCTTCCAGAGCTGAGATATTGAGATATTCATAATGGCATAAATGCTATATGGGATCTCAATATCTCAGCTCTGGAAGGGTCTAGAGCCTCCATTTTTGCACTCAGGTATAAGTCCCATGGCCCTCTATCAGAATCCAGAGTTTCAAGAAGATCAGAGGAACTCAAAATATCGACCCCCCAAAAAAAAATCAACAGTGTTACCCCTTTCGTTTTTTTTTTTTTTGGTGCGAAAAAATAAGTATCTCCAATCTTCTTGAAACTCTGGATTCCTGATAGAGGGCCATGGGACTTATACCTGAGTGCAAAAATGGAGGCTCTAGACCCTTTCCAGAGCTGAGATATTGAGATATTTATAATGGCATAAATGCTATATGGGATCTCAGATATCTCAGCTCTGGAAGGGTCTAGAGCCTCCATTCTGGCGCTCAGGTGTAAGTCCCATGGCCCTCTATCAGAATCCAGAGTTTCAAGAAGATCAGATAAACTCTACATTTCTAAAAAAAATTATAAAGCATCACTGAAAATGTGACTTCAGGAACAGGCTTTCAGAACCTACTGTCCATTCTAATGGACAGACACATTTAAAAAAATGATTTAAAATGTGCAATTCTACAGTCGATTTTTAAATTTAATTAATAAGTTCAATCTTTCTATTTTACATACAAAAAACTGGCACAAATATATACAAAATGTAAATACACCTTAGAAAAGGTTGCATGCTTCTCTGCAATGTAGTGTTTTTTAAATAAAATTACTACATGCAGAGCTTTACTGGCATTTGATTGGATGACAAAACATCCAATCTCATGAACTTGCAGACTTTAAACTACCTGAAATGCTCCAGAAGTTTAAAAATAGGGGGCTAACATGTAATGTCCATTGTAATGGACACAGGGTCTGAAAGGCTTAAGTTGGTACATTAAACAGTAAGTATATTAAACCATCAGCCCATTATTATACTATTTCATGCAAAGCTGCAAAACAACCACAGGGTCTTGAAAGATCCTAATTAATGAAGCATGTTTGTTTAGTAGCTTCATCGCAAGACATTCTGAAAGTTTATTTGAACAAAACAGCAGAGCTGCAGCTAAAAAAACATGGCTTTTTAATCAATAATTATGCCGTGTGACCTTTTTGAACAACAACAGAAAAACATTTTTCCTCTACCACAATGCATATAAACGTAGTAATATTTAGTGGAGGATACTTTGTTAATGATAGCTACAACTGAGACAAATATTCCTTTCTTGTGGACAGAACTGTAAACTTTATTGCTTCAAATATTCCTTAGAATTTGGCAAAAATATAACACTTGGCATATATTGAATAAAATCAACATCTGTGTTTGGTGCAACATAAACTGAGGATATGAGCATCATTTAAAAGCAGCTATATGATTTTTTTTAAATCTGCTTAAGGCAGGAATCTACAGGGAATCATTTTAAAAGACATGATTTTATTAAAAGTCATAAAAAATTTGCTTTTTTTCAAAACCCTGAATAAGAACAGTCTGATGCTATTTTCAAACATCTGCCCATTTTGTTATTTTCTTTAAATCATAAATGAGCGATTTGCGCTTGGCTTTGTTCTCCAGGATGCCAAGAACAAACAGGAGCCGCTACAACAGAGCTAGCCTCTTTCAAGCTGTGAAATAGTAAATAACAGCAGAATATAAATAGGTTTTCAAGGATTTAAAGACCGAGAGGACATCAGACCTCATTAGGTAGCCATGGCGAGCTAAGTTTAGTGCTCCCAAACAACAGATAGTGGAGAGACTCCTTGTCGCCCGATGGATCTTAGTGCACATTGCAGAGGAGGAGGTAATCGCCCCTAATGTACTTACTCGCATAACCTCACTTGCCCCTCTCAAGATGTGAGATCCCCTCAAAACTGCATTAAGTCATATTTATTCAGTCTGCTTTATTTGTGAGGGAGAATTTTTACAAACAGGACAGAGCCACAATTTTCGAAATAAATAGTTCATTGATAATTGAAAAGCTGAACTTTCTGAAGAAAGCTACTTAAGTCCTTTTTGTAATTAAATACGTTTGAATGTACCAGATAAGGGCAAATTATGCCACGTTTATACAAAGTATTTAGCAAAACGAATATTTTCCCCTCTCCGCTTTCAAAAATAACATCGTTTACACACCCGCATAAATACGCTGTCGAGCGCCATCATTACTATGCCAAACCTATTGGCGGCAGTGTAGGGGTTAAGGATAAAGCCATGCAAGCCAATCAGAATCCTCAGAATCGACAAGAGAGAACCTAAACGCCGTTTCTCCCAGTTTACACGGCAACACAAAACCGGCGTTTTCAGAAATGTCCACTTTGGCCGGAGTTTTTAGAAATAATCGTTTTCAGTGATAAAAACGGCGTTTTCGTGTAAATGAGAGGGCAAAACGCAGAGAAATATCTGCGTTTTCCCATCGTGTAAATCGGAGCCTGCAGTCTCCGGTCATTAAACTTTGTATGTTAGCAGCATAATTAGCTCAAAATGTATGTGGTAATTCACTTCCATGAACACTCATTGGGAAACTCGTCTAATTGTTCCCAATGCTAAATTAAGATGATGAAATAATCTTTGTTGTGGATAGCTAAGAAAAAAAAACACACATATGATCACTCACACAACGTTCAAAATCAAGGTAATTAAATTATATTTGTCTTATATCCTTTCATTTTCATTTGACATCTTTACATGTCATCTTATGTTCTCACATGTTCCTTTGGCCTCCTTTGTGTGAAAGAGAAATAAGACAAAGACATGGACAGAAGTTCTCATTTTGAAACCGGTTCGGAGACTTCTTGAGCCTTCAAAAACACCTTTATTTTTCTATAACAACTCTAATATTGCCTATTATAAGTTAAGTATCTAATGTCTAGCCGGTTCATGTTGAGAAGAGGGAGTTAGCTCCTGACATTGTGAACAGAAGCAAACTAAGTCCCTGTATTCAGACACGTGCCTGTTTGCATTATTTGTACTACAGTACATAACAGGGAGTGGGTACATCTTTGTGAGCAGCTACAATAAAGAAAACATTTCAAAGAGGCAAATTGTGAGGGTGGAAGCTACATTGATGTTTATATCATAGGTACAATGGAATGTCCCTGTCGTGGTAAAAATGATACAGACATATTCTTTTAATGCTATCAAGCTTGAGGGTTTGTTTTCCCTTGTAACCAGTTCGCACCACATACAATCTGTGAGTAAAATCCAAAGGTGTGACAAGGGATCGGGAAACGTTCTTGGTTAAGGAGAGTCCACACATTCCTGACCCAGGCAGAGCCTGCCAACACTATAGTGGTCACAAATTTGATGATAATCTAGATCTGATGTGATGTTGTTCAGTTTCTTGTAGACTGGTTATTGAATCCTTCTTGAGCAGTCCTGAATCCAAACTGGGTCTCATCTGGGGAGAGAGGCAGGAGAAAATGCACCTACAGACATTTGGTGGGGTAGTGCCATTCTTGGCGGAAAACTTCCTCTAAGACTCAGCAGGGCCGGGGAGGTTCTGGGGGGACCAATTGAAGTGGAAGAGACTCTGGTGGACTGGGTAGGGCTTGGGGCAACTGGCTGTACCATATCATGGGGTAAGGATGGCTGTGAGGCGGATAGGGCACGGGCATCTTGGCTTAAAGCGCACCTGGGAACCAGTGGTCGATGTGTGGGACTGGGGACATGTTGTTGTACAAGTGATAACTGGGAGCCTGAGGGTGCACCTGGGGCTGGAACCATACTGGAATGTTCGACCGGTAGTTGCCAGAGGGCTATGGACCGGTGTGCCTGCAAGGGCAGAGGCAAGGGCTAAGGTGGAGTACTGGGAGCCTGGGGGTGTCTGGCTCTGGACCACCTGGAAGCGCCGCACCATGCGAGGTGACTGGACAGCCCCAGAACCCACTAGAGTGTTGCCCATCTGGGGACAGAAGCTCATGGCAACAGCCTGCTGGAGAGTAGCAATGGCTGAACTTGTAGACGGCTGACTAGAAGGTGCAAACATGCTCCCATGAGTTGAAGGAGCCATGGACATGGACATGGCCCTGGGCCTCTGCATGTCTCCTTGTTTAACTAGTTTAACCATTCTCTCGATCGTACTTCACAATCTCCTGGATCATCTCGTTCTCACGGTTGTTGAAGACGCCAGTGTTAAAGTATCGTGCTGTACTTTGTGCATCAGGATGGAGTTCTTCTTGCCTGAAAGGTACAGATTATGGTCAGTTATGGCTTTGTCGACACATCTTTAATCAACAGCTGATATCTGTAACTAGCAAACAATACTGCTGTTACAGATATCTAATGATAGTATAAACTACCTAAATGTTTCAATTATATTACAGTGAACCCTTTGCACTCTGTGCCTTTAGTAAGAGTCAGACACAGAGTAACAAAGGCTTAAAGGGTTAGTTCACCCAAAAATGAAAATTAAGTCATTAATTACTCACCCCCATGCAGTACCATCCCTGTAAGACCTTCGTTCATCTTCGAAACACAAATGAAGATATTTTTTATTTAATCTGAGAGCTGCATCACTCTTACATAGACTGCCTAAGGGACTGGCACTTGACAGCCCATAAAGTCATTAAAGAAAATGTTTAAATATTCCATGTGCCTACAGTGGCTCAATTATAAGTGTATCAAGTGACGAGACTACATTTTGTGCGAAAAAAAAACATAGATAATGACTTTCACTATATAGTCGAAATATTCGAGACTATTGAATTACTTCCTTATGGGCCTTTAGATGAGAGTAGAAGAGATTCCCAGAACGCATGCACAAGAACTGAGATGAGGACGTTCTTCTTCGCGACTACTTCTTGTTACCGGCTGCTCACCGCTTAGGAGTATTACCGCCACCTACCATATAAGATGATGATCTATATATAAAGCGCTCTGGATTATAAGGCGCACTGTCGTTTTTTGCGGAATGTCCTAATATTGCGGAAAATACGGTAATTGAAAATCGTATGTACAGTGCGCATCTTCATCTGCTTGTAAACAGAAAGTTTTGCGCTTCCAGCTATATCAGCACGTCATCTTATACCAGCCTGTTCTCACGTAAATGCGTCTCTATAACACGCATGTGTATTGTCGTGTAATATATACGCGAAAATGAGTTTTTACGTGCATATGAGACGCAGTTTTTGTCGTGCAATTGATACGCAGTTCATTTGCGTATAATACACACGTACCCCACACCACTAATTGTAGCCAAGCGTACAATACACACGCACCCCACCCCACACCTAAACTTAACCTAACCAACCAAAGTGTATCATATGCACGTAAAAACTCACTTTAGCGTATATATTACACGACAATACACATGCGTGCTATAAAGACGCATTCGGTGTGATCGGGTTGCTTATACGGTAGGTGGCGGTAATACTCCTAAGCGGTGAGCAGCCGGTAACAAGAAGTAGTCGAAGAAGAACGTCCTCATCGCAGTTCTCGCGCATGCATTCTGGAAATCTCTTCTACTCTCGTCTAAAGGCCCATAAGGAAGTAATGGAATAGTCGAATAAAGTCGTTATTTATGTTTTTTTTTTCGCACAAAAAGTATTCTCGTCGCTTGATAAACTTATAATTGAGCCACTGTAGGCACATGGAATATTTAAACATTTTCTTTAATGACTTTATGGGCCGTCAAGAGCCAGTCCCTTATGCAGCCTATGTAGGAGTGATCCACCTCTCAGATTAAATCAAAAATATCTTCATTTGTGTTCCGAAGATGAACGAAGGTCTTACGGGGTTGGTCCAGCATGGGGGTGAGTAATTAATGACTTAATTTTCATTTTTGGGTGAACTAACCCTTTAATCTGACATCCTACACCAAGGGCCCTATCTTGCACCCGGCGCAAATGACTTTGTACATTGACTCATTTATCATTCCTATTTTTCACCCGTGCAAAGTGGACTTTTCCCTCCACAGATGCACGTTTTTGTTTGGGTTTGTCCCATCCTCAATGTCACTTATCTTTTTTTACGGCCTGACTGAGAACATCGATCTCATCGCTGTGAAGTGATTGTGAAGCGCGCCTGGTAAATGCGTCGTTATAATAGTATTGCGCCATGGAACAAGCACACCTCGTTCATCATGCTCTTAAAGGGAATGTGATATGACTCTCTTATTGGTTTGTTTCCGTTACACCCAAACCACACCTATGAATAATGAAGCTACTTCAGACCAACCCCTTTTTAAACTTGCGTCGGGCGCAAGAGTCATTTATCCCGCCGGTAAAATAGCAACAGCACCCAAGACCCGCCAAGACCCGTTTCAGATTGTTAAAATAGAGCTCCAAATCTTTGTCTCATTTTCCAGATGTAGTGATTATATGGTGCTGAAATCACATTTAGTGGACTTGCACAATGGAAAAAAAGGAACGTAAAGTGTCCCTCCGCGAGATCATATCTTATGTACATGGCCTTTAAAAAACGTGTCCCTCCCTTCGGGTTGAGGTAAACTCCAAACTAGCCAAATTATAGTTTTTGAAAACATGCAATTTTGCACACCTCTACTATTGTCTTTTGGTCTGAATGTTGACACAACTTGTTTAGATGGATGTTTGCATTTTACTCAGAGGATTCCTGTTGGGGTTTTTATTTCTGATAACTGCTTTTTCAGACTGATGGGTCATCTAGTTGCCTGTAAACAGCAAGGCCCAGAGCCCTGCTGAGATTTCCAGTGAGAAGGAAGCTATAATGTCTGGCACTGGTGTCATTGTGCTGAGTCACAACACCGCTAACACTAACTCGCGACATGGCGCGTGCCCATCACCTGCACCCTGCTGCTAGCAAGACAATTTGCAGCTAAAATGACATCCTTCGCACAGCTCCTGCTGGCAGGGCCCCAACATCGGCTTCAATTTCTATCATTTCCGTCTCCAGAAGCACATACAAATAACACTTATATCCATCACTTGTGGTTTGAGCATGCAATTTCACCAAGCTGTCTCCCAAATCCACAGCTACATAGTTCATTTCACACGATGTGCAGCATATATTAACAGCATTCATCATGTTCACCTTGTTTAGATGTCTGTTGAATTCGAATTTAAAAGTAAAAAAGATTTACATTGCTATTATATGTTGCACAATCGTTTTAAAGTACATTAAAAAAAAGTGAAAATACTCCAAGTAATGTCAAGCACAAACCTTATTTCACTCAGAATTAATTACAGAACTTACAGGGGGAGCCCATGGCAAATTAGCCTTCCGAAGTAAATAAAAAACGTTTGTAAATTTTAACAGCTAACATCGGCGGTAAGTTACTGCAGTAGGTCATTCATTGTGAAATTGTGGTAGTGGATGTTTTTCGGCAAAGTGTCTTTTTCCAAACCCCCCCTGCATGAGCTGAACTGATCATTTATGGAATCTGGCTGCCATGGAAACAGCAGCGTGTGGGGTGGTTGCATGGCCCATTTGTAAACAACTAAGGTGGTCATGTGACGGAGTGACATCAGCAGCACACTGACCTTGGGAGATAAGGAAAGAGGATGCTGAGAGGGGTGAGGAGGGCAGGTGGCCTGCTTATCTTGGCAAATTACATGTTTATGTGCTGAGGACACAAGCCAAAAATGGCAAAACAATCGTGTTGACGACAAACCAATTTTGGAGCTCACTAGAATTTGAGCACAGATGTGATCAATGTTTGTCCAAACAAATGGACTCCTGGGGCTGTGTACCCGTAACGCCTCTAACACAGGTAAATATACCACAAAATGTGCTGTGTGTACTGTAGTGTTACCGTGGTTCTTTATTATAAGCATAATGCTTTTTGTTTATGCAACCAATTTTACTTTCTAGGCAACTTACCTATTCGATTAAGGCGGTCGATGGCTACGGTCTCGAACGCTCTCCTCATCATAGGGTACTCCTCCAGTACTTCATTGAAGTTGTCCACGGAGAGCGAAGTACAGTCGGCAGTAGGTGTCCGCCCGCACGCTGGCAGTTCGTCTTCCACGGGTCAACAGGCAGATCTCTGAAAATCAACAGGACATATCATGGTTGTGGTTCCAGAGTTAGCCATATTTTCAGAGTTAGAAAATATGTCCTGGGTCAACATATTTTGTTGATCCTGGAACAACATTCCTGTCTGAAAATTTTGTTGTAAACCCTACCCATAAGTTATCCCTAAAATTACAGGGAAATGAACGGTGAATAACACTGATGTAGAAGCACCTAACCCTGGTTGTAAGTCTAAACTTGACTGTAAACTTGTCCCTCAAATCTGATTGGTTGATTGGAATGTTGTTCCAGGATCAACACAGATAATGATCCAGGAGGCAGGAACGTTGCACCTGGTGAAATCGGGTTATGTGCTGGTTGTACCTGATGTAAGAAAAGCGTCTGCTTAAACCATTTTTAAAAGTGGTTTTCTGGTCTGAATTTGGTTTTTAGTGAAGAAATGGAAATTCTGGTTGATACCAATAATTATTTATATTTGAAAGCCGTATAACCGATATATTGGCAGATAAATCTAAATCCAAATTTTTAGATAATTTTAGAAAGTCTGATTACAAAAACAAAAGTCTCACCATTAAAAACCTTTATAATGTTCCATTATAATTTTATGTAGTCTATATGACAAACTTGCGCTGCACTGTTGCACTTGACCTTATTTTCCTATTTTGAAGCAATTCCAATCATATTTCAAACAATTAAAAAACAGTCAAAAAACTAAGATGGTTGCCTCGCCTTAGCTGGTTTCCCAGCCATGTCAGACTGGTCCGGATTGCGGGTTTTAGAGTGGTTTCTGTCACTAGACCAATGCAACACCAACCTGAGTTGGCTTTAAGATCCGATATTCCGATATATCGGCCAGATATATATATTTTTCAGAAACGCGCAACAAAAACATACAACAGATTTCCCTAACATTAGTTATTTGTAGTTATTTATGAGTTTTAACTAAAATAATATGAAAATGCATTTTAAAAAGAAACTTGTTTCTTTTATGTCACAACAGAGCAGACTGATAATAGTGGCATTAGCTAGCTTTGTGGTTAGCTAGTCTATGATGAGCCATAATTTTGTAATGGATAATGTCATACTGCAGATTGTAAAAATATATTTTCAATAGAACAGGCCAAGGAGAGATGATACGTCTCATTGCTATAACTGTCATGCGCTATTAAAGAAATACTTTAGTCACATTGTCAAAAGTTAAAAGGACAGTCTGTCAACTACACTGTAACAACGTAACGTAACTATTACAAGCTAATTCCACTTCACTCTCGGCTTATTTAACAGCAGCAAAACTGGAGATGATAGTCACAAATTTTGTCATGCTCTATTTGAGTTAAGAGAACTGATGGAGATGATCTTTTAATTGTTATTCAAGCAATGTATGTCTCGTGACCAACTCAACGATTGTTGCCAACAGGGACGGTGTAGAGTGCCCTCTGGTGGACAAACTATACAACTCCAACACTCTTGACATGGTTCAAGCGTGTTTTGTACGTTTTTATTTTATTTTTGAAATATTCATTTATCGGCCATTATAACTGCTGATACCTATAGTTTGGAAAATGCCTAATATCGTCCGAAAATATTGGCCTGCCGATAAATCGGTTGACTCTAACAACATAATAGTCATGTTGATTAAGTTTTTTAATCTCTTTCTCTTTATTCCCGCAAGTACGCATTAAATTTTCACCACAACTGGAGTTGAAACCTGAAAAGGTAACCATAGAGGACCTGGTCAGTTTGCTTTGTCTCCTTCACCGTAACTACACCACTTCCCTCTGAATGGAAGGTCAAAATCAACATTATAGTGTCGAGGTAAGATCCTGACACTGACTGAAGGGGATCTATACACACACACACACACACACACACACAGATACTCAGCATTTGGGATCTACCCAGTTGAAAATGTGGCCGCCGATTCAAAGTAAATGTTGGCACAGCTCACTCTAATTGAAGTCGCTGTGCCACTCATCCCTGTAGAGTGAATAAAACTCCAATGAGGGATTCAAGTGGAAGTTGCCTGTCGTAAAAAAAAAAAAATAAAATCAATCATTCAGAGTAGCATCTGCCTCTTAATAAGGGCCTTTGAGATAAAGAGACTTAACCATGTGTTGTTAAATTGATTATATTGAATATTTAGAATAGATACATTCGATTATATTTCAGTACTGATGAATGGCAGCAGGGTTTAAAAAGCATTCAATTTTGTTCCATTTATGATTATTTATTTATTATATTTAAATATACAGTCACATGACTGTAAAAAACAAAACAAAAAAAACAACAAAACAAAACGAAATTGAATTTGAAGCTAAAATTTTTTTGGGGGGAGAAAATATTTCAATTTACTTTTCTTCTTGTTTATCTTCTATTTGCAATTGTTTTTTTAAGTATTATAATTATAATAATCTTTCATTAATAATTTACAAATAATTTGTCTCATTGAATTCATATTTTTAAAGATGTTTGGATTTTTTTATATATTGAAAAAAACAACAAGATTTTTGCAGTCAACTATTAAAATAAAATAAAATTGTTTTGAAATGATTATTGTATTTCATTACAATGTGCATAATTAAAATAAATAGTTTCATAGGCCCCTAGTGCTCTGGCTGTTTCTAGCGCAGCTCTTTGAAGTTTGTTTGGCCCCATCCCTTATTGAGAAGCCTTTGTAAAGTTGGCACAAGTATACAGCCTCTTGTTAAATACTGCATGCGATTTTTCTTTCAAATTCTAGGGCTCAAGAACTGTGTACTGATTGGCCAATAACTGACTTTTACAGCCAGATTTAATGATCCTTTCCCATTTGTACAAGCGCACTGGTGTAAAAGCTGAGAATGTTGGGCTTTACCACAAATGTGGAGATCAAATCTAGTTCCGTTTCAAAATCATTACATAAAGAACATGCAATATCACAAATCTATGTAATGTTTTCTAATAGAAGATTAAAAGAGAATAACTGAAAGTTCTTTCCATTGAAGGTATTCACTAGGGCTGGGAAAAAATCGATTTGAAAATAAAAATCGAGTTGGCAGGTCAAATCGATTCATATTTTCAAAAAATTTATTTTTTAGATTTTTTTTCTCCCCCTCTTCAGTATAGTATAACTTACATTTTGCATTCACCAAATCTTCCTTCAGGGTTTCCACAGTTCGGTTACAACTGTCAATACGATGTAACTCTCTCAAAGATGATGCAATGTTTCTATTATTATACTTGATCTGTAGATAAACGTCTATGGTTTCGCATAAAACAACTTTGTCTTGCTGGAATATTGCTGTAACTAAATCATGACGTTACTTTCTACCGGGTGTCTGTTAGAGCAAAAGAGCACTATTGTTCTTCAAGCGCACAGTAATTGAAATTTAAAACTGTTAAAAGAAAAGGTTCAATAAACGATTGCATAGCTAGATACTGTATATTATACACTAATCAGTATTTGATTTCCTTTGTGCTTTGAACTGTTCAGTGCGGACTGCGGAGTCGACCCGCTGGGCTGCGCCATAGGGGCTGCGCGCTGTGACTCCATGTGGCTTCAAGCGCATCATTCAGCGCTCGGAATGCGCATAAGCGCTTTGTGCCGCGGCCCGCGATGTATTGGAGCCTTTCATATCATTATACTTTTGCGCAATGAAAGATTATTAATAGCCTTTTCTTGTTCTGTCCTATCTATCATATGTTGCTGTCTCATTAAACAGCTGTGCTATACATTTAAAACATGTCTCAATTGTATAGTAGACCAGACTATATAATAATTGATCCTTTTGATTTTTGTTATCTTGTCTTTCATGAATGTACAATACAAAGAGCAATGTGTAAAGTTTGACCAGATTCAGTGTTACACTTGTCTCGTATTTGTTCCCTACTAGATGTTTTTCCCCTAAATGTTCAGATTTTATTCAATTTTGTGCACTTGTGATTTTTCTAGACTAAATTGTACTGCTGAATTATCCATTAATCTAGTTTATAATAGCATTTTTGTCATAGATTATGATCATATTTTTTGGGGATTTGTTGTTTTTCTTTATAATGAAGTTGTATTAATTAGATTGTGTTTAACACACAAAAGAGTTATAATTAGTTCAACACAGAGAGTTATAGAAATTCTACTTGATAAAAAAAAAAATCGAATCGTAAATCGTGAATCGAGTTTTTTATAAAAAAATCGCAGATTTTTTTAAGGGAAAAAATCGCCCAGCCCTAGTATTCACATATCACTTTGAATCTCTGCATATACTTACATGCTCAATTCAGTGTATAATTTGAGATATTTAAAGCTCAGCTCAGAAGATTAATGATGATTCTCATTTCTGTAAGCTGCTAAGAAGCATGGCCATTACACATGTTTAATGTATCCATGTGTCACTCACTCCTAATGCAGTTTTCAAAGCCGTGTAGTTGCTTAAATTATATACAGTATGTAAAATATAAACACAATGGTTTATACTATTAACTACAGTAAGTCAAATGTTTTTCATGTTAACCTAACAAGCCATGAATAACCTTTTTAGTTTTCTACTATTGGTAATGTAGTGTTCTAGCCAAAAAAACAAGTGTAAATATAAATATTTTTGTTATTGTTGGTCCACACAATGATAGTAAATGGGGTCCAAATGTCGTTTTTGGACCCCATTGACCTTCATTGTATGGACAAAAATCGTTCTTACAAAAAAACCTTATTCAAAATATTCTTATCTTAACATCTATTTTATGTTTTAACGTTGAACAAAACAGATCTTGCATTTAAATTATTATCGGTTTTATTTTGCAACATAGTTTACAGAGTGGGCGTTTTATTATGTGAAGCATGCACGCAGAGACGCTGTGATCGGTAAAGAGTACCATGACAAATCAGTCTGGCATCATGAATAAGCCCCTTTCATTCGTGCATTGTAAAAGGTAAAAGTGTAATTGTTTTTGGCCAGGGATTCTCTGAAGTTGACGTTACAAATTGATCTGCCATTGCTGTTCTGCTCCACTAATTCAGTGTTATTAATTAGCCAAATTTGTTCTTTATCTGCAGCCATTCTTCAGTGCCGCTGGCTCCTGGTATATTCACAGCCTCAGTAAACTCTGCTCCTTGCCCTAAAGACTCTGGGAAAAAACACTGCTTTTTTCTGGATCACCAACGCAAGCCACTTCGAAGAAGGCAGCATCTTAAATGGGACAAAGCTTGCTGGAGGGAGAAACTAAGGAGTCATGTTTAAATGTCAGTGGTATTTATCACTGCATTCACAGTGCAAGTGAGCTGTTAGGGCCTCAGATGGAGCAATGATAAGGTGCAATAATGTACGGCTGAAAACATTTTCAGCATGCTTTCAATTGTGTTTAATTTTTAATTCACTCTTAAAACTCCTTTCTATTCAGTTTTTGATTTTCATAAAAAATAAATCCAAAAGTGAACAGGAGGATTAATTAAATAATTTTGACTATTAAAACAATTCCTTAATTGCAGTATTATTTCATTTTATTTACTTTTTTTCCGAATTTCCTCCCTGGGCTTTTATTTTGAAATGTAATTTGACAATACATTAATAGCTAACAATAGAGTGCCAAAGTTATCACGCAACTTTGTAAGCCAAAACACAGACGTCAGTTAGCATTTTAGCACTCCAGGTTTTTGCGAAATCGCCTAAAATAAGGTCTGTTGTAAACAAAGCCTCTAATTTTTTTCATGTTTTGATCTATGACATAAAACACACTAGTTATAACCTGCTTGTTTTTTTAGAACGGTATTGCTTGTATTTATTAAATTTTTTTTAAGTTATATAGGCTTCAAAAGGTGTACATTTTGGATTAACTTGTAAAGATTATCTTGATAGACAAAATGTGTAAAGGTCACAACTCTTTGTTGAACACAGATCTTATTTTTTGCGATATTCCAAAAGTCTGGGAAAAATGCATAGCTTTTTGATCGAGGGAACCCATGCGCCGCTAACTTCCGAGTTTCCTACATAGAGACATCACTTCGCCACTCTATTTAGCTTTGGAAAAATATTTTGCTATAAGTAATTTACAATTCATTGCAATATGATTGAGTTTGATAGAATTATTTTAATCCAATGAGTGATTTCATTTGATTAGGTAATGTAAAAGTGCTTGCATTAATTATAAGTATAATAGTAAAATTGATGATGTAGTAAACTTAAGTTGTACTGCATTTGGAAATTAAAATTGTAGTTAAGTATTTTTAAGTTCATATAGGGACTTTTATTTTGAAATATCAATATTTTATTGAGAATGAGGAGTTGACGTCATTGTACAGAGCCCCTCCCTCTCCGCCATGTTGGTTGGATTCCCACGGCAAACCAGTATTGTTTACGTGTGTTTTTAGCTCGGTAGTAGAGAAGTTTCTCGCAATTCCACACTGTTTTACCATGCCTGGAAGTCACTGCTGCGTTAATAATAAACGCGCGAAAATAATAAATGCGCGGAAATAAAGAAAAGAGCTCTGGAATGTTTAGTCGCGTCTCTGCCATAGGGTTCTAAAGGCGTTGCCGCTGGTAACCAATAGCGTCTCCTACCATCATGGCCGACCGGCTCAGACCCCGCCCAAATCGGCACGTGACTCCTCATTCTCAATAGGATATCACAACATGACAATTTGGAAATGCATTTTCTGTAAGTACTATATTGTGTATTAAGTTCAAACTGCCAAATTAATAAGATGGTCTTTCTGTGTGGTCTTTACCCCCAAAGTAGGAGCCATCCGAGAGCTTCATGCCGATAGTCCCTTTGGTCAGGATGCTGACTACGCCATGCTGAATGAAGTACATCTTCTTGCCGATAGTTCCCTCTTTAACGATGTACATCTCCTGGTTGGAAGACCTCGAAGCGGAGCTTGGTTAACATTGCTGTCACGAAATTGGGATCTGCGTTGGCGAAGAGCGGCATGGATGCCACCAGCTTCCGGCAGTTGAAGTTGACTATTTCCTGGAGGTGCGGAAGTGAGTTTACTCTCAGTTTTAACACAAGTTATCAATTGTATACCGTTTCTGTTGGTAACTGGTACCTCTCTTAATGGCTCGTTCAGTTCTTCCAAAATGCTTTCCTCATCGAACATCTTGCCCTGGTATCTGTGCTCATAGTAGTCGTGGATCTTCTGCCGGAAGTCGGCCGGAAGTTTGTGGAAAGACATGTACTGCTCGACTTGCTTGTACTGAGAAGAGAAAATGGACACAGGGTCAAGTCAAATGATTGTGAAAAAATTATTATGATTAAAACATAACACCATCAGATCACCTTCTCTATGTGTTCATCTGGCTGTTATAATTCACGTATAGCAGCCAAACAACATCTAAAGTTAATGATTTAAGGGTCAAGAGCCCAACTTAAACACACACTGATCACCATAATGGTGACTTAAAATTAAGTTTTTCTGCTTCCGTGATTCTGTTTGTCAACATCAGATGTCTTTAATGATGGCAATAACGTCCGTCTGTTATTCCGATATTTTTGTTTAGAAAAATGTGTAAATATTACTAATTTTAAGCTTTTAAGTAAATCACTTGGTTCATTATTACTTAATTCTAATTTGTTAAATTGAATTAATGATATTGATTGTAATCTGTTGCCTCAATTTTATTGATTAGATTTAATATATTCATTCATATTCATTTTTACAGTGGACACACTTTTGACCCAAAATTTCCAAGCACCAAAATTTAGGTTTCCTGTATGGGTGTTTGTGCTATTTTAGGAAACATCAAGGGAAGTTATTTATGGTGGATGTGATAGACTAAAGAGCGTATGATAATATGATGTTCTCAAAGCAGGAAGAGTATGATGAATCAGATGATAAACTCTATTCATAGCGCAGCATATGTAGTTAACCATCTCTCTGCAACATCTTCTGTACTGTGATGGCTTTCTGGTTTGTTACTGGAATATGCAGTAAATTTGTTTTGTTAAATGGTTTCATGTTTGTATGTTCTGTGTAAATTAGACAATTAATTGAATAACTGAATATATTGATGTTTCAAAAGCATATCACAGATTTTTATAACACAGACTTACTACACTACTTTGTCATTTAGTTTTTAAAGCTACACTCTGTGATTTTTACCCCCATCTAGTGGTGAAAGGGTATATGACCATCCAGTGAATATTAGTTTCCGTTCCTCTCAATTCCGAATTTCGTTTTAACTCTTACGGTGGCCAATGTAGTCCAAGATTAACATGGCT
>JAQIUQ010006385.1:0-60536 GCA_030378365.1 Hybognathus amarus
TATATGAAACGATGAGATCAACATGTGTACTGAGTTTCATATTATTACATGAGCAAGAGCTGTGTTCATTTTATTGGACCAAGTTTTTGGGACCCCGTTCCAGGGGGCGCTGCTCAGCCCCCTTGCCGTCACCCCGGGGTACGTCCATCTTTCCGGCTCTGACCATGGCTGTGGGATCTGACCTGTGTGCAAAGTTTCAAGAGCTTTCAAACCCCATTAAGGGCCCCCAAAGCTGCTAAAGAGACTCAAAATCATCAAAAAACAAGGAATGTTAAAGTCTGCATGCTTGCTGATGGCAACATTATCTTAGATATTGAATAATGCTTTTCACAGCTCTTCATCTGGCGTGTGTTTACATTATACAGATGAAGTTTGAAGCAAATCGGGTAAAAGTAAGAGTGTGATTTCAAGCATTTTGCAAGTGAAACACTTTCTGCTGCCAGTTGGTGGCGCTGATATATTTGACTCACAAATAGTCACATCCATGTGATCGGCCTCTTACAACGAACACACTGCTGAAGTTTCATCAAGATCAGTTAATGTATGCAGAAGTTTTACACACTTCCTTTTTGATTTATGGACCAAGTTAATTTAATTAATACACTAATTATATAAAACTATTGTCAATGCACTACAATTAAACAGGTTATATGTCTTTACTTATAAAAAAATAAAAACAAAAACTTATTTAAAAAATACCAGGCTTAAGAAATGTATTTACTTTAGCAGGCCAGACACACAGTGAAATTATTAAGCCCCCTCCCCCTACACACACACACAGAGACTGTGTGTCAAAAGACTCAATCACACACACACACAGACTGTGTGACAGGCCTAGGCTCAGAAAGAGCATGATCATATTCAAACTACAATATCTGACTTTCTGTGGGTTTGAGCTTATTATTGTTAATTAGAAAGTTGTTTGGCTTGAATAGAACAATATACACGGCAAGTTTTGTAACTGTCAGTAAAACTAACCAAGTTATAACACACTTTATGTGTCCTTTTTTAGTCAAAAAAATCCGCCACGGCCAAACCGTTCGAGATATCAAAAATCCGTCCGTAATATAGCATCCTCAATGTCTTGACTTCATGCACACCGAGTTTGGTGGTGATTGGTAACAGCATGGGTTGTAATTTGATGTTTTTCTAGGACAATTATTTAAAAAAAAAAAACATAATTCCCGACTTCCGTCCGAACTGTCGGAAAACTTAGAGCACGAAGTTGTTTGGCCTGATGTGATCTATGAGTGTACCGAGTTTCATATTAATCCATGCACGTGTGTTTGATTTATGGACAAATGTTCGAATCCCTGAAAGAATGCATCCTAAAAGAATGGTAAAGTTTGATGCGTCGCCACGGCAACAGTTTCAAAGATATCAAGAATCCATTCATAGGTCTTCATCTGCCGTGTATGTACATTATACAGATGAAGTTTGAAGCAAATCGGGTAAAAATAAGAGGGTGATTTCAAAGCATTTTGAAAGTGACACACTTCCTGCTGCCAGTTGGTGGCGCTATAACTTTGACTCACAATAGTCACATCCATGTGATCGTCCTCTTACAGCGAACGCACTGCTGAAGTTTCATCCAGATCAGTTAATGTATGCTGAAGTTATGACACACTTCCTGTTTCACGTTTCTCGCCATAGTTTCGTTTCCTCGCCACGGCCAAACCGTTCGAGATATCAAAAATCCCCACACAAACTTTCATCCTCAATGTCTTGACTTCTAGCTGACCGAGTTTCGTCGAATTTGGATCAGAGCTCTAGGAGGAGTATTTAAAAGTTCATTGCGTGTGTTTTACAAAAAAACCTCAATAGCCGACTTCCTGTTGGGCTGGGGTAAAAAGCAAGAACGCGAGGTATAGATGAAATTCTGCTATCGACATGTGTACCGAGTTTCATATTATTACATGCAAGTGTGTTTGAGTTATGGACCAGGTGTTCGGACCCCATTCCAGGGGGCGCTGACGAGCCGCCCTGCCACGCCCGGGTACCAGCTTCAGCCCGGCTCTGATGGCCGCGGGTTCTGACCCGTGTGCAAAGTTTCAAGAGTTTTCGAGCATGTTAAGGGCCCCAAAAGTGCCCGAATAGTCGCTAGAAAAAAAAAAAAAAAAAAAAAAAAAATAAAAATAATCGGAAGGAAAACAATAGGGCTCTGCGTCCTTTCAGGGCTTGGGCCCATAATAATGTGACACGTCAACGCTTTCCATGCATGTTCACGCATTCCATAGTCTCATGAAATCAATTATGGCGACGCGTAGCCCAAAAGAAGCTCTGCGTCTGGAATCATGTGAGAAGAAATCACTTAAAGAGCCAGAAATCAAAGACGCCAAAAACAAACATAAAGTCAAACACAAATATGGCTAAATTTTAGATAAATGAACATTGTTTTCCTGTGGTTTGATTGTCCTCTATCCTTAACACCAGAAGTGTTCCTCTTCACTGTCCCCACGTCTCACCCCAGATACCCACACACATCCTGTGTGCACATTTGGTTAAAAGGGTTAATCTTCAACCCAAAATGAAAATTAAGCGCTGATTTACTCACCTAAGTTGTTCCCAGGGATATGACATTCTTCTTTCGGTATCAAATACAATCACTGAAGCTCATATTACAAAATATCCTAGCCCTTAAAGGCCTTTTAATAAACTGAATTAGTTTAGCATATTTAATACAAAGTAATTCAGCTTTGGTGATTCGCTGCCATTATAAAGCTTGGAAAGAGCCAGGACATTTAAATATAACCCCAGTAGCATAACCCAAAAGAAAAATGCCATATACACCTACTGACTTGAGGTGAGTTAATCATGGGCTGAATCTTTGATTCCCCAACCTCATCTATAGTCCGAGCAACGTTTGAATTTCACATGTAAATATAGGCTATAATAATCATTATGTGAAACCTGTTTTTGCTTTTGTTTTCATGTTCATAGCTGTTAGTTTGCCTTGGTCTCGGCTGCTTTTCAGTTTCACTTTGTGTAAAAGCTCAGTTCCCTTCAGCTCATCCCATTTTATATCACTTTTTTGCCCCTCAGTTTTGCCTTTGTGAATGCATGACTGTTAAGTTTGTGCTCCTTTGGATTGTCTTTGTTGTGGATTATCCTTTGGAATACTGTGTTCTGATTTTAGTTTCTTTTCCAGTGTTGTCTTCTCTAATTAATAAACAGCTTGGATTTAGATCCACACCTCATCATTACGGTGGCAATAACAAATCTATCATTATTTAAAAAATGTGAACCTTATAGTTTTCTGTACCTTACTGCCACTATGCATAAGGCTGTTTCCACCAATGGATTTCTGCCATCTGAAACATGAAAAATGACTGTTAACAGGAGAGTAAACCCAACTTCCCAAATTTGTTTAAAAAAATAAAAAAAAAAAAAAAAACTCTCTGACGCATGGTTTATTCCATCGTAAAAATAGTACTTTCCACGAAGTTCTTTCTGAAATGTATAGTGTTGCGTTTTCAATAAAAAAAACATTTCAAATGAATCTGAGAAGATATTGAATGAATTGAACATTTTTATTAATAGACAAGTTAAAAAGTTTATTTCTATAGCACATTTACAAACAGCAGTAAGTCAGTGTTTTTTATTCAAATAAACAATAAACTAGCTTATAATAACAATCTCCCACATGCTGCATCTCCTTAATGCAAACACAAGCACTTTGTTTGTGAATAAAGGCTGGGCACAGAAAGAACTGGTCCCTGACTGAGCCTGGTTTCTGAGCGGCTGTATTGAACAAAATAAATAAATAAGTTTCTTTTTACAACAGAAATCAATTAACACTGAACTTACTTGAGCTGGATTATGACACAATTTTCTTCTACATCTGCTCTAAAGCCGAAGCTGCTTTGAAACAATCTGCATGGTGAAAAGGGCTTAAATAAACAAGGTGATAACTATATTATATTTAAACCTTGAAAAAGAATCAGGAAAAAAATATTTTTAAAATTCAATTTTCAAATACTTTTGTTTTTTGCTTCAAATAAAAGTTTGTAATGTTGTTATGCTGGTAACTCTTTCACAAAGATTTTTTTTTATTTTTGATAATAATAAGTACAGAAAATACTTCAGGAACCAATAGGCTACATAGGCCCATAAAACATTAAAATAAAGCCATATATGCTAATATGTCTCTTTACTAAAAATTGTGCAAATAAATAAAATATAAAAAATTCATGATAAAATTCCATAAAAACTAACCATTGTAAAACGTCTATTCGGCTATAATAAAGTGAATGAGTGATTCGCTACACTATATTATAATTTCACTTGGTTTGTTGGCTGCGTCTGAAAACGCATAATATGCTAATTGCTAATAGCCTACGGTGAAAATCAGTACGTGACAAAAGTAGTAAGCCTATGAATGAATTCACAGTAACGTTAGCCTACTCGAAAAACAGTAGACAAAAAAAATTAAAAAAATAAAAAGTAGCCTACTCTTAATGACCTACTTCCCGGTAAGATTGTGAATTAGAGAGCAAAGCAACTGGTCAATGACAACATGGCGAATGTATAACGTCCAGATAACGTCCAGTGTTGAGAGCTAGGACAAATTCAAAGAATCCAACAAAAGCCCTATTGAAAATAAGACACCAGTTGGACAGGGGTGTAAACCCCTGTATCTTTTGCCATTTGACCCCCTGTCGACCCAAAACTTATTCTCAGGGCCCAGCCCTGAAAGGACGCAGAGCCCTATTGTTTTCCTTCCGATTATTTTTTTTTTTTTTTTTTTTTTTTTTTTTTCTTTTTCTAGCGACTATTCGGGCACTTTTGGGGCCCTTAACATGCTCGAAAACTCTTGAAACTTTGCACACGGGTCAGAACCCGCGGCCATCAGAGCCGGGCTGAAGCTGGTACCCGGGCGTGGCAGGGCGGCTCGTCAGCGCCCCCTGGAATGGGGTCCGAACACCTGGTCCATAACTCAAACACACTTGCATGTAATAATATGAAACTCGGTACACATGTCGATAGCAGAATTTCATCTATACCTCGTGTTCTTACTTTTTACCCCAGCCCAACAGGAAGTCGGCTATTGAGGTTTTTTTGTAAACACACGCAATGAACTTTTAAATACTCCTCCTAGAGCTCTGATCCAAATTCGACGAAACTCGGTCAGCGTGAAGTCAAGACATTGAGGATGAAAGTTTGTGTGGGGATTTTTGATATCTCTGAACGGTTTGGCCGTGGCGAGGAAACGAAACTATGGCGAGAAACGTGAAACAGGAAGTGTGTCATAACTTCAGCATACATTAACTGATCTGGATGAAACTTCAGCAGTGCGTTCGCTGTAAGAGGACGATCACATGGATGTGACTATTGTGAGTCAAAGTTATAGCGCCACCAACTGGCAGCAGGAAGTGTGTCACTTTCAAAATGCTTTGAAATCACCCTCTTATTTTTACCCATTTGCTTCAAACTTCATCTGTATAATGTAAATACACGGCAGATGAAGACCTATGAATGGATTCTTGATATCTTTGAAACTGTTGCCGTGGCGACGCATCAAACTTTACCATTCTTTTAGGATGCATTCTTTTAGGGATTCGAACATTTGTCCATAAATCAAACACACGTGCATGGATTAATATGAAACTCGGTACACTCATAGATCACATCAGGCCAAACAACTTTCGTGCTCTAAGTTTTACGACAGTTCAAACGGAAGTCGGGAATTATGTTTTTTTTTTTTAAATAAATGTCCTAGAAAAACATCAAATTACAACCCATGCTGTTACCAATCACCACCAAACTCGGTGTGCATGAAGTCAAGACATTGAGGATGCTAAATTCCGGACGGATTTGTGATATCTCGAACGGTTTGGCCGTGGCGAATTTTTTTGACTAAAAAAGGACACATAAAGTGTGTTATAACTTGGTTAGTTTTACTGACAGTTACAAAACTTGCCGTGTATATTGTTCTATTCAAGCCAAACAACTTTCTAATTAACAATAATAAGCTCAAACCCACAGAAAGTCAGATATTGTAGTTTGAATATGATCATGCTCTTTCTGGAGCCTGAGTCTTTCTTTGAAGTCTCTTGACACACAGTCTATGTGTGTGTGTGTGTGTGTAGGGGGAGGGGGCTTAATCATTTCACTGTGTGTCTGGCCTGCTAAAGTAAATACATTTCTTAAGCCTGGTATTTTTTAAATAAGTTTTTATTTTTATTTTTTTATAAGTAAAGGCATATAACCTGTTTAATTGTAGTGCATTGACAATAGTTTTATATAATTAGTGTATTAATTAAATTAACTTGGTCCATAAATCAAAAAGGAAGTGTGTTAAAACTTCTGCATACATTAACTGATCTTGATGAAACTTCAGCAGTGTGTTCGTTGTAAGAGGCCGATCACATGGATGTGACTATTGTGAGTCAAATATATAGCGCCACCAACTGGAAGCAGAAAGTGTTTCACTTTCAAAATGCTTTGAAATCACACTCTTACTTTTACCCGATTTGCTTCAAACTTCATCTGTATAATGTAAACACACGCCAGATGAAGAGCTGTGAAAGCATTATTCAATATCTAAGATAATGTTGCCATAGCAACGCATCAAACTTTAACATTCCTTTTTTTTGATGATTTTGAGTCTCTTAGCGGCTTTTGGGGCCCTTAATGGGTTTGAAAACTCTTGAAACTTTGCACACAGGTCAGATCCCACAGCCATCAGAGCCGGGAAGATGGTACCCGGGTGTGGCAAGGGGGCTAGACAGCGCCCCTGGAACGGGGTCCAAAAACTTGGTCCATAAATCAAACACGCTTGCATGTAATAATATGAAACTCAGTACACATGTTGATCTCATCGTTTCATATATTCATATATTCTCCTTAAGCCGGACAACTTTCTAATTTACACTCATGAGCTAGGACCCACAGAAAGTCAGATATTTTGGTTTGAAAATGTTGAGTGTCTCTCTGAGCCTACACTTCTGTATGGCAAGCCCTTTTAACATTTAAAAGCTAAGTTTGACTATTCGTAATTAACATTGTAGATATCAACAATGTCTTTCTAGTCGTAATTACATTTTGGATAGTTTGTATTATCATTTAAGATATCTGTAACGTAATTGTGACTAGTCGAAACGACAGATAGAGTATGGCAAGCCGTTTTAACATTTAATCATTTTAACCTACTAGTCTCTATTTTCATGCTACTAGTACTTATTTTTTAGATACTAGTATCTATTCCATTAAGTACTAGTACTTATTCATTAGCTACTAGTGCTTATTCTTTAGATACTAGTGCCTTTTCTTTAGATACTAGTGTTTATTCTTTAGGTACTAGTACCTTTTTAAAGATACTAGTACTTATTCATTAGACACTAGTCCTTATTTATTAGATACTAGTACTTATTCATTAGATGCTAGTCCTTATTCATTACATACCAATGCTTATTAATTAGTTACTAGTACTTATTCATTAGATGCTAGTACCTATTAAATAGATACTAGTACTTATTCATTAGACACTAGTACTTATTTCAATGGTGACTAGTAACTATTCTTTTGTTACTAGTCACATTTTTTCCAGTGACTTCTATGGTGATCTGTCATTCAGATATCAACTATTCAGTTCTGACTAGTATGTTAGTATGTATTCCAATTGTGGAATACATACTAGTATGTATTCCAAAGCAGGGGTTACGCTTTTGCACGTCGTGCAGAATAACCCTAAAGGCACCAAGGTGGCGGTGCCACCGGCTTTATATATATATATATATATATATATATATAAATATAGACCTGCGAGCAGCGATGAGGGCCAAAGCCGGCGGTACCGCCATCCCGGTGCCTTTAGGCACCGGGGTTGCGGTGCCACCGGCTTGGGCCCCGCAATCGCTGCTCGCAGCTATATTTTTTTGTTTTTGTTTTGTCTCCTTCTCCTGTCAGCAGGCAGCACTTTTTTTGCTGGAATGAATCGTTTTTCGAGTCATTTCGTTCATTCTACTCGGAAAAAAAGATTCGTTCATTTTGATAAACGAGTTCGAACAGGAGAGTCACGAACAACGTGCATCACAGAACAGAGCAAGGCGAGCATTTGAGGTTTTTATTTTTTTAAATGTGCGATCGTGTCTCTTGATAAGACCCTTATTCATCGTCTGGCGTCGTTTAAAGTCCTTTGAAGCTGCAATGAAACTATCATTTGGACCTTGAACCGTTTGTCCATTATGTGGAAAAAATCCTGGAATGTTTTCATAAAAAACCTTAATTTCTTTTCGACTGAAGAAAGAAAGACATGGACATCTTGGATGATATGGGGTGAGTAAATTATCAGCAAACCTTTATTTATTTATTTATTTATTTGTTTAGTGAACTAGGCTACTCATTTAACTAGATCAGGTGTAGGCTATTTGATTGAGGTTGAAGAAGCTAAACTGTGCAGCTCCAGGAATACGATGGATACTGGATCCATCTACTGGATATTTGTCAAAATGCACTAGGAAGACTTGTGATTTTGATACTTGGCATAGGTGAGAATGTTGTATTTACAGTACTGCATTAACTTGTCTGGCTTTTTACATTGAAATGTATTATAAATACAACATGGGAAGTGAGGCCAATATTAAATCTATCTGCAGTTTTATAGTGATTTTGTATGATTTTTGATTCTGATTCTAATTTCAGAAAAGTATACTACTATACTGTTCTTATTATTTCTACCATATTCTAATATGACAGAGATATACAAGTAGGATCCCATTTTCAGATTAGCCCTTGTGAAACTTCCTGTGACAAACAGCAATGGTTCCATGTTACGGGTCATCAGATGAAATGGTGGGTGGTTTCTTGGTTGATTGTTTGTACACCACTGAATAAATTGTATGGTCTGTTTTCAAACAGAGACTGCAGGTTTTTGGTGTTGTCCTACTGTGCTGTAGGTTGTGTTGGGTCGAGAATCTCTCATTTGCTCCTGTGTCTGATCTTGAACCTTAAAATTAAATATAAAAAGTGGTATTTTTAAAATGTCCCCTGACTAATCATGCTTAGCTGAACAATTACTAAAATAAAGAAAGACATTTTAATCAAACATTCACTAACCTACAGTTTACAAAACATGCATTTAGAAGCATTTTTCATAAGCTTACCCTGTTTACGTTTTGGTTTATTCTCACCCGGTCTGGAACATCATATGTATGACCATCACTGTGGGTTATCTGCATTTCTTGAGTCTAAAATGTAAAAATATAATAATAATAAATAAATAAAAACCTTTATTTATAATGTTCTATCAAAAATAAATAGTATGTGTATATGGAGCACATGGACACTGGCTTAGGCTTGCCACGCTGTGATAGGCAGCTTTAAAGAGAGCAACACCAGCTGAGAAGAAAGTCTCTGGTTGGACTCCAATGAATAAGGCGGGTAAATAAAACAACATAGAGACGCCACATGATTGATACAGAGATTATAGCAAGGACTAAATAAGTGAAAAGCTCAAAACAATCCAAAGGACATCTGAGGAAAGGAAGCATATAGGGTGAAAAGCACATGAGAAACAAGTGAGCACAATTAATCAAACGAGGATTAGTCAAATTTTTAAGGCAAAAGAAAACATGAAGGCAGAACAAGAGAAGCTAATGGTCATTCTTCTCAATATAGGCGAAAAACAGTGTGCAACGAGTTGTATGTCTGATCTCACAAGACAAAAATGTATGATGACTTAATAGACGCTTTCATCAGACGCGTTGCCATGGTGATGAGCTGGCCCAAAGTTAACTTCCGTTCTGTTAGTTTATACTGTTTATTGGATAATACGGCATTGACTGTATTAGATACTATATTAAAATAGCTAGGTTTATCCGAGTATCCGGTACAGTGTTTCCCATGCATTTATTAGTGGCAGCCCAACTCATTATCAGCGCTGACCGCCACATATTGATTTCCGTGTTTTTTAAATTCAAGGAAAAGTTGTATTTGACTGCAGAGTTGCGTGTAGACCGCAGCTATCTCTCTTTAAGCTCTCTCTCTCTCTCTCTCTCTCTCTCTCTCTCACACAAACACATTAACAGCGGAGCAGAATGTATCATAACGCTGCAGATATCCATCCAACATCCTGTCATGTGGAGACCCGCCTTAAAAAAAGGTTAGCAAGCATGTAAGAAGCTAATAAGGAGAGATATGTTCACCTAATAAAGCCTCGTCGCGCGCGCTCGCCACAGTTTTTTAACACTGCGGTAAATCAGACACGTCGGTAGAAAAACATCTTGTCTCCTATTTTTGTTCAACGGGTCTGGTAGTGTCACATTTCAGTTTGGCCAGGTAACATTTATTTTCTTTGACTGTCAAGAAATACCAGCTACTATGGTTATTTACTTGTTATGGATTGTCTGCGCAAGTTTGCCGGAAGTTAAGTTTGGGCCAGTTTTATGCACATGCGCAGTACCGTGTGTTTGTTTGTCACTGCTGAAAGCGTCTATACTCCCGTGATTTCTGAAGTGTGTATCAGTGGCGGCTGGTGATATTTATTTTTGGGGGTGCATTTTTTTATTTTTTTATTTTTTTATTGAGGAGGGCAAATAAATACAAAGCAGTACCAAAAACCATGTTGACTTAAATATAAATTTATGATCTTTATTTACATTTCATACCAATAAAGTACCAAAAAGCATGTTTCCAACTTGAACATAAATGTTGCTCTCTTTTATATACATTTCATACCAGTAAAGAAGTAAACAGTGGCGGCTTGTCAATAGAGGGCGCTGGGCGCCGCCCCCACCAAGAAATAGACATACAAAAAATGATATAAAAATACAAAAATAAAATATATATATACTACTAAAGAAGTACCAAAAAGCATGTTTCCTACTTGAACACAAATGTTGCTCACTTTTATATACAAGTAGGAAACATGCTTTTTGTTTTTGTTACTTCTTTATTGGTATGAAATGTATATAAAAGAGAGCAAAATTTATGTTCAAGTAGGAAACATGCTTTTTGGTACTTCTTTTTAGTAGTACGAAATGAACATAAATGTTGCTCACTTTTATATACATTTCACACCAATAAAGAAGTACTAAAAAGCATGTTTCCTACTTGAACATAAATGTTGTTCTCTTTTATATGCATTTCATACCAGTAAAGAAGTAAAAGCATGTTTCCTACTTGAACAGAGAATTGCTAATACTACATCTGGCCAGCCACCTCCGTTTCTCATAACACGCGGGGTGAAGCTTCGTGTGTAGCTTCGTCCCTGTCACTGGACTGCTGCTGAATTTGTAATCGGAGTTGGTTCGGTCTGAGATCCTTTATCTTTTTTCTTCCAGCGAAAGCCTTGTGAAAGGGTTTTTTTGTAAAAAAAATCACAGAATTTGGATGAACTGCTGCCATTATTTATACAAATAATGTCGAAATGGTGTCGTCTGCGCACTCGAAATAGTAGTGGCCCAGAGCGTGAAATTGAATGACAGGTGACGAGAACCAATCAGATTGGATAAAATAACGTGCATCCAATTCTGATTGGCCAGGACGCAGCGACTTGCGCCCTGAGGAGAATCTTTAAGAAACCAATTAGAGACCAGCTTCAGGTCACATACTGCACGAAAATTTAAACTCTCACACAGACACCCATTTGTCCGGCGTCACGAATGAAACACATTGAAAAACATAGAAAATAGTTGACCGATTAAAGCCAGTTTTTATTAAATGCTGATGCTTTTCTTAGTACCAGCTTGTACATCGTATGAAAAAATATTTATTTTTGTATTTTTATATAATTTTTTGTATGTCTATTTCTTGATGGGGCGGCGCCCAGCGCCCTCTATTGACAAGCCGCCACTGGTGTGTATACAGTGTTGATTTTACAATCCCCATGAGGCCACGGCCAATAGTTATTATTTATAAATGAAATGTGTCTAAACACTTTCTGCTATGCAAAGTAGGGATGTGCACGAATATTTCGAATTTTCGAATATTCGATATGTAATTATTATTCGAAAAATAATATACTATTCGAATTTTGCTTTGCTGGCCGTAAATGCAGTGAGTTCATGACAAATCCTAAGAACTAACTCGCAGTTATAATTAAATGCACTGGATGGCGCTGGAATTAACGTTGACTTGAAAAGGATCTTACTAAACGGAATTACTTTTGAACAAATGAATTAATAATCCGAGTTATGATATCATCACCATGAGAAATCACATGAAATCCAAACAGTCGAAGTGAGGAAAGATAACGTTAGCTGTTCATTATTGCATCACAACTGCAGGTAAGCGCAGCTGGACCCCGCGTGATCAAAGATGTTAACTTATCTAATAGCAAAATGATTTTGAGACATACTTCCTTTAAGTTTCGTTAAGGGAGACCGGTTTAAGAACAGAAAATGCAAAGTGCGGTTAGAAACACCGTTTTTTCTTTCGCTCGCGCTGCTTGAGCATGCTTTTAATAATGCTTTTTTATATATATATTTTGTTTACACATAGGCCTACTGTTTAATGTTTTCAACTAAAAGAAAACTTAAATTACTATTGTAAACTTGTTGTGTAGGGGAGAGCGGGGCACAAAGTAACACTTTTTGACTTTGTCAATTTGTGTAAATCTACTTAGGGTTTAGAGTTTTTTTTCCCCACATTAATTTCCCACATGTCTAGCACAATTATGTGGTTTTGTTTTATTAATACAGTGTATACTTTTTCTTGATTTACCCTGAAAGAATGGAAGTGAAATGTGACAACATGCCCCATAGGTGGGGTAAATTGTAACATGTGAGGGGCACATTGTAACATCACCATATGACAGCTTAAAATGCTATCTGATCTGATCAAAAACATATGCAAGTCAAACCAAAATATTTTTCTTAATAAAATAGAATTATTAACTTTTTCATATAAAATAACGGCATTTTTTAATAATTAAAAATAAACTAATTTTTGAGTTTGACAACAAACACATCGGAAAACACAGCTATACAGCATAATTCAAAAACAAAATAATACTTAATAATTTCTGAGCATTGACTCTGTCTTTATTTACATGTTTCTCATGTTTTCTCAATAGAATTCATAAAAGTATAGAATATAATATCATATTTCTAATAGGGGCACATTGTAACACAGTGTTACAACATGCCCCAACTGCACAACTGTGGTTTAAACCCTGCTAGTGTCTTCTGCTAGTTAGCGAAGCATGAAAGAACTAAATCAACAGTTAAACAACAGATTGGAGATTAAAAAATAATATCGATTTGTCTAATTTTAAATAAACACAAAAAAATAGAGAAGAAAAATTAACTTAAGTAAGAAATGCACTTTTGCTATGGTTAAATAAATGTTCAGTGAGTATCTTACAAAGATTTTGGAATTATGGCGCATTTTCTCTTATAGTGTTGAAATGGCAGCTAGTAAATATACCAAGTTTCGTCATGCCAGCATGTGTGGAAGTATTTAAAACAAGCGGTGTTAACAACTAGCTCTGCGTTACGCTTGTGCCCTGCGCTCCGCATCTGCCTAATCTGGAAGCTTGTCCAGAAATGGTGACAAAAACGTAAAAAAACCCCCAAAAACCTTAAATAACGTCTTTTTTGTTAAAACATAATTCAAATAAACGAATATTCCGATTTTTATGAGCCCAATATTCGAATGTAATATTTCTGAAAAATGCCCATCCCTGAATGCAAAGCTCAAACAGGCAAAGCACTGCTACTTGGGCGCAGAGACATCATCAACATTTTTGCAACTATTTTCCCAACATTAGTCAAAGAAATGGCGATGATGAACATGACGGATTTTGAGGATGACTTCTCAGACAGTCAATAATCAGAACTATACCTCAGAAGAGAATGCTTTGGCAAAACAATTAATAGTAATATAAAGCTTACCTCAACTTGAGCATAGACTGTACTATCAGCCTCTTGGACACCTGAGGTTTAGAATGTACAATAACATATTATTTTTTACAGAAAAGGTTGTTTTACACTGTGTAAACCATTTCAGATAGAAATAAAGATATTGCATTAGTCTTTAGTAGTAACCCTTTTGTATTGAATTTAATATTTTGCTAAATATTATGAATATTCTTGAATTTGTTATTTTCCTTTCCTTGTTTTTGTGAACAAATACATGTGAAGCCTGTTTTTCACATGCAGAAATCACATGTTATATTTAACCCTGAAAATGTATTGTGAATATAAAAAACAATAGTTTAAGATGATCAGATTTTTTTTAGTTGGTCACTAACTTACGACATTTAAATGATGTGATGAGATTCTTTACTGAATTAAAAGTAGGAGAAACCAGTATTCTGTATTGTTAAAATGGACCAAAAGTCAGAAAAATGGAGAAAACTTCATTTTCAATTACTTATTTTAGTACAAAAGTACTTGATCAATTTGATGAACAGAAATTGTTTCCATAGAAAATATGTATGAGGCAACATGGGCATACCTTTTTTACACTTCCAGCAAAGAAAGACTAGAAATATTGCAATTGCCAAAACACACACTACTGCTGCCAAACATATATTGCCAAGACTGGAGAAGTAGCTTAGTTTCGTCATTCTCATTCCCTGGAAAAAGAGAAACACATCATTAAGAACTGTAGTTGTCAGTTAAGCAGTTAGATAGCTTTAGTAAACCAAAATACGATATTTGATTTAATGTATGATTGATTACTCAATGCTGTGTGCGGTGTGTGTGTGTGTCTGTCTGTGTGTTTGACCAGATACCTTTAAAATAGAGCGATGTGATGTGTATTCTGTCTGTTTTCCAGCTAACTGGGTTGCTATGGTTACAGATGATTGATTTCTCACTGCAGTGCAGGATGAGAGTGTAGTTATCATGTGATGTCACTTCCTGTGGAGAGCATTTGTTGTTCTGATAGCTAGAGTTAATCATAAGGTCATGACCTCTGCATGTGAAGTTCACAGTACAGGGGTCACTGCTGGAGTTTGCGTTTACAGTCAGAACAGGAGCCTCCACAGCGTCTGAAACACATTCATTTTTAAATAATTAATATATCACTCTAATGTAAGCTGTCAAATTCATATAGCTGTTTACAAAATGTACTGACTGAAACGTGGGCAGATAAATGCTAGAAAAACACATTTTTATATTTAATATTTAACTTCATTTAATTTCACTACTTTTACAACAGTACAAAGATATAAAAAACTGAACATACACAAGTCTTGATCTGAAAATGCCAAGCAAAATCACACTCACCTATAACAGATACTCTGTATGTTACAATAATTTTATCTGATTCTCCACTTGCACTTGCTGTATAGAGTCCACTGTCTGTCTTCTGTGTGTTCTTCAGTGTGAGAGAGAAGGTTTCATCATTGAAATACACTCTGTCCTTGTAGGAAGGGTGAAGTTTTACTTCTTTTCAGGTATATACACTATGTTCTCTGATTTATTATTTTTCCAGGATAAATTATCAAGCTCTGGTATTTTCTGAGTCTGTATATCCAGTTGAACAGAATCTCCCGTCTTCACAAACACAGAGATCTCAGCACTGAACCCTGAGGAGAGAATAAGAGTTTCAGAGTAAAGCTGCTGTATTCACTAGAGGCCCATTGGACACATTTTTCTGAAATGAGCATGATCAAATAAAGCAAATGTTTTACATTTAAAAATACTGCTTTCAAAAACATTTTCTATTGAAACATATTGAAAAAATGAAATATAATGCACTGTGCACATATCTGGAGCTCTTTGTCATCTTACCCAAATAATCAAAATAGGGAGGAGGTGACATAATATAAAAATGTAATATTATATGTGAATTACAATACTAAAAGCGTCATTTGTTATGCTGTTCACTTTCTTAATTTTTTTTTTTAATAATTTTGATGTAAAAGCATTGTAACAGATTTCTCATTTAAACATGACTGCACAAACTGAACCTGAAACTGATACTCTTTGGCTATGACTTTTACTCAATGTTTTCATTTTGAAATGTGATCAATTTACTTTAATTAATCAAACAAATTAATTGTTCAGCTTACTTAATCCATTCGAGTTGAGCAGACATATGAAGAGTTCAGATGCAAAAGCCTCTAAGTGCCATTTGAAATTTTCTTCTAAAATGATCATTTTTATCAAGCTTGTATATAAAAGTTCAAGTAATTTCACTTAAATGGCAAAGAAGATTACCTATTATTGTCATTTAAGTGAAATTACTGAACTTAAATATACAAGCTTGATAAAAATGGTCATTTTAGAAGAAAATTTCACAATGGCATTTAGAGGCTTTTGCATCTGAAACTCTTCATATATGATTTTATTTGTGTTAAAGTAGTGATATGTCCAAGAAGACATATGTTTGTGTATATTATATCATATAAATTTGCTTGATTATATCATGCTATTTTGGCGTGTTTGGTTTGTTTTCGGCAGGTTCTCTCTCTTCCACCATAATACAGGAACTTAGATTGTTATCAACCAGGGTTGATTAGCTTGTGAAGGGAAAAGCACAGATATAAGCAGCATTGGCTCTACAATGGGTTCATTCTCCTGCTTTCAGAATCATTTGTTGATTCAATGTTTGTGTTGTCTTTGGAGTACAAGTGGTCTCTCAAGATAATGTGATAATGTTTCTTAACGGAAAGTCAACCAAACCTCTGTGCTTTTTTGGTTTATAACAGAAATTTGTACTCTTCTGTTATGTTGGTGTTTTGGGGGTTAACTATTGTGGTTGAGGGTGTGCTTGAGGAATGTTGAGAAGAGATGCTAACCAGTTGCTTAACCCAAAGTGTAATTGCCTCTTAACATGTAAGCGCGACAAGACAAAAGAGAACGCACTGTCAATGTCCTCTTGACAATCATACAGCAAGCCGCGTGCCAATAAACGAAGTTTCTTTCGTTCTTGAATGAACAATAACACACATTGATGCCCGTTTTGTCGAGTATCCTCACAAGAACAGTCTTGAATGAGTTAAAATCTTAAATCTAAGTAAAGAGTAGTGAGTGGGGTCATTTTCATTTAGACATCAGTTATATTAATATCAGTGATGCTGCGTGTAAAAATGTACTTTTTAATAACAAACAAATAGTATCAGAATAATATTTGCACTGCTGTTGTGCATAAATACAAAAAGATGGAATTACTGGTATGCATATTTGGCGTGCTGTCCGAAGGAGAGTTCTCCGAGATTGGATATTTGGCCCAAACCCAGAGTACTCCACCCGTATTGCTGGTTAAGAAGTAACCAGGTGAGTGTGAGGAGTCGGGGTGGTGGAGGGATGCTGAAAAACTCAGATGCTGAGGAACATTAGCCTCGTGAGACCATCCTGATCTCGCTGAGCTTTCAAGGTTTCACTCGCAGATCAGTCTGGATACTTTCCGTTAAAGAAAATTTGGGAGCAGTTCACCAAACGAACGTCCAATCAGCGTTGGCTTTGAGGCGGGTCTGAGGTGTGACGCAACGAGAAGCGCGACAGTTTTTCTTTTTAAGTTTTTCTAAGTTTTTTTTTTGTTTTTCTTTTGCCGACATGTTTATTTGCTGAGCTAACGAGCCTTTACCTGCAGCAGCAAGAGTAGCCTGGCTTGTGGTTTTGTTTTCGTCGTCGCTCTGTTAGTACGTCATATGCTTCGTTGATCTGATTGGTTGATTTGGCCCATCTATCACCAACATAGGCCAATCAGCTAACCAGTATTTTCGCCCCTTTCCAAAACTACTTCAGCGGAAGGTTTCCAGATGGATATGCGGAGCAAATCCATCTGGCCGAGTCAGGTTAGAGGAACATTGGTGCGTCAAATGAGTATGTATATGTATATATTTATATATTTAAATATTAGGTCTCCAACTCTAGCTGATTGTACAAACATGTTGATTACTGATTGTCGGGCTGGTTTTTCACCTTGTTGAAGTAAACTGTAGTTTTCCTTGATTAAATGCGCATTTATGGTGAGATTACTACATTTTATTTAATTAAATGCATTTATGGTGAAATTACTACATTTTCTGGTCAATCTTTATCATTTTGAACATGAAACACGTACACTTTAATTCAGCGTTTGCAGCACAGCAAAAATAGACTCGGTGTGGAAACGATCGCTGTGCTGCTGTTATACATACCACACCTGTGAAAAGTTATGTTAACATGGTGCTTTAGGAGACTGCTGTGTGGCACTTTGCTTCAAGTCGCTAACAGCCATTTGAGCTTCTACTGCGTCCTGAAAAACACCAACCTTCATGCGCAGTGGCTGCATATGCGCAAAAAAATGATAAAAATATTACGTATGTGTTTGTAGTACAGCCGGGATCAGTTATTCACTGCAAACGCATCATAATATGTGAAAGCACTGAACGTTACAGCCCGTGTTGCTCCTGCACCGCAACGTGCAATGCAAACGGGGTATGTGTGAACGGGCGTTACATCCACCTGCAGTTCTTATAACGCGAGCTTCTCCTGTCCATACGGTAATCTCTCTACTGTGCGACAGAGTCGCGTGGGTATGACGCAATCTTTAGCCTACTTTCACTAAAACTGCTTCTACAGGGCCATAACATACAGTAAGCTACAAGGTAATGGAGCATTTTATACATTGTCGTGTTTCTTTAGAAATAAATAAAGGACAATTGGGGTCTTTAAAGGGCGGGTTTACTGCGATTTCACTCTTCTCATTTTAAATAGTGTGTAATGTTGCTGTTGGTGCATGAACAGTATCTGCAAAGTTGCAGCACTGAAAGTTTAGTGTAAGCAGAGATATCGTCTTTTAAAAATCAGGAAGTAAAATTGCCTACAAAAACGACTCGTTTTGGACTACAGCTGGGTTATGGTACGTCACTAACCCACACATTTGCATCAACCACTCCCTCCGGAATATGCAGGAAAGGACATGTGTCGAGTGAGTTGTGTTCACACAGCTGTCAGGTCTTCTGTGTTTCGGGCTTCCCACGGACGCTGTAGTTCGACAACAATGGATACAATTTGTGTTTGATTATATTCCTGAAAGTGACGATGGTAATCTAGCTCTCTGTGCTGCGCATTTACGAGAGACAGCTTCCAGAATCAAGAGTTCAACACTGGATTAACGTAAACAAGAAACTGTTTCTAAATCATGAAGCAGATCCAACTTTAAAACCAGCAGTTAAAAGTCAGCAGTTGTTGTGCCACAACCTGTAAGTAGGCTAAGACTTCATCATTTTAAATGTATTTGCATGTATAATTCCCGACTTAGCTTTTTGTTTGTTTTTTCAAATGCCAGCGCTGGCTTTGTAGGCTTTATGGGCTACTGAGTTAGGCTATTTTGGTCTACGGCAAACGTGTACAAACATTATGGACCTGAATTTTGTATAAGAACTAATGTTGTAAATGTATTTTTCATATATATATGCTTTATGACTTTATTTTCGATTTGATCAAGAATCGTAAACCTGCAAACGCTGTTTGTGTTTAACATTAGTTAGCCAGTCAGTTGCTATCGTTGCCAGTCAGATGCTATTGTGTAAAACAAATGTGTATAAAGTTAAAAAAATTAAGCAAATTATCATTCAGAAACCTTTATAAAGAGCCGTGTGTGGTGAGGTTCTGCTTGACTCAATTCATCGCGGCTTTCTCGGTCTGATTCTGCCTCACTGATACTGCAGTCTCCACATCATTATTTACGTGTGTCCACCGTCTATGGTATCCACATTTGGCATGCCCGCCCGTTTCGCCCGTAAAGGTCATGGGCGCTAATCTTCCGACAGACGTGAGCGACAGTTTAGCCAATCACAACACACCGGCCCAAACGAACCAATCTGAGCCCGCTATGTGGTTCTGAGGGAGTGTTTCATAGACTCAGAAAGTGAACCGCTCGTTCAGGGGACAGGGGAGAGCGCGGCTGACAATAAAGGTGAAATTTATGAAAAATAAGACTTTTAAAAAAAGAAAAACAACGGATACATGTTATATTGCACCCCATAAACACAATCATGCAAAGAAAAAGAGCAGTAAACCCGCCCTTTAAACGCCTCAGATGTAAAGTTATTCGCTGTCAAAGTGACGCCAAAATGAATGGGAGTCAATGGGAATGCTGACGCAGGTGAAGCTCTGCTACAAGATGGCAGCTCCCGCGAGGCTTCAACTTCCGGTCGATGGATTACCCCCTTGAGTTAAACTTACTATTATTATGGCATTTCGGAAGAGTACGCCGTGGTCAATCAAGGAGGTGCAGACTTTCCTTTGTTTGGTTGCGAGAGGGATCCAGCGAGAGCTTGATGGTTTTGTCAGTGACACTTTGGATATATTTATTGATGCAAGTTATGTTTTATACTAAATTGACTAAATTAAAAGACAAAGTTGTTAGTGAAGATTATGCAGCAGTATTGTTTGGTTACAGCTCAAATGTCTCATTCTATCATTCAATCTGCCTCCATTACATCTTTGTCACACAAGTGTTGGATCACCACATTTGAGTGATCATTGCAAAACTTTTATAGACCCCTTTACAGTTGGTAAACACGGTGACGTTTTTATGTGGGCGGAGCTTAGGTGGAGGCAGAACAGAGCGCTCTGGCCGCTTAACTAATGCAAGTAAGCAAGTTTTGTTAGCTTGTTTTTTAACCATGACTGAAGAAAATCAGATTTTATCTTAATGTATAAGGTCACTCAGTGTCCAGGACCGCGATTGTTATTTTCAAAAGTTAATTTTAACGAACAGAACCAGATAGGCCGACCCGTAGCCGCCTACACGCTCACTCAATGCATGGACGATCTGACAGGATTAACGTCACGTTACCTCGGTTGAGTGGCCTGACTTTCGACACCTACCTTATGGTAGAAACCGATCGTAAGAGAAACTGAGGGCATATAAATCTTTAGATGCCTATAACTATGTGCTCAATGGTCCTATACAAGACTTGTGTGTACGATCTGCAATTCTGCCGTAGCCAGCGCCGAGACGACGACAATGTAAACAGTGACATTACAGTGCGATTTTAATCATGTGAATATTTTCTAGAAATAAAAAGTCCAGATACAGCACATTTATTTTTCATTGATACTAGCACCAAACAACACAATACGATGATATTTAATAATAATAAAAGTATTTTAAGCTCCTTATTATGTAGCTGAATCTGTGCTGATTTGCATTGGCCGCCTCCAGTTTTCACTTTGTTTTGCCTCAAGCCAGCGCCGTAACGTCACTGTGACGTCAGCGCAAAAGGGGTCTATTCTGTTTGTACTGTGTATTCTACATACAGTACCCATCAAAAATGTGTACACATCAATAGGAAAGTGTCCAAACTTTTGACTGGTACTCTAATACACATAAATAATATTTCTACTGTATTAAAATATACACATAAATAATATCGGCAGATATAATTATATTATATATATATATATATATATATATATATATATATATATATATATATATATATATTTATTTTTTTTTTTTTAACAAATGAATAATAAAAAACACAGATAAAGAAAACTAAGTGTACGATTTTAGAATTTTATACACAAAAATATATAGCTGTAGCCTTTTGAAGAAATGCTAATAATATGGTGATCTGAGCCTTGCCATGTGCAATCATCACTGTCACAATAATCATTAACAATCAACAGTTATATAACAATATATTTATAACAAAAACATATTTTACCTGTTTTGAAGGTCAGAAGAAACAGAAATAATACAAGTATATTATTCACTGCCATTGTAATAAACTAAAAAGATCAAATGAATTATGTGGCTTCCTATGTGCTAAAGCCGCAAACATGAAGCTTGTAGAATCGAAAGCACGTTCCTCTTCCGCCTCAAAGGCGTCATTTAGCTTGAGTTACGGACACTGTGTGCAGAGCACTGGGACCAAGTTCTACAGGCCCCAGACAACCTAGCGAAGTCCCCTTGAGTAAAACAGCTTATAAGTCATTCTAAATTTTGAAAAATGTAAATATGCAGGTTTTTGAGTGGGGTTTGGGGGTAGAATATACAGTTTGTTCTGAATAAAAATAAGGTCAAAGGAAAGTCCCCATAAAACATGAAAACACAGACAACTTTTTGTGTGTGTTCAAAGGGTTTTTAATAGTTTTTAACAAAAAACGTACATATTACAAGACAAGCTATACCTTCCTTTTCTATGGCTACATTGCTGCAATAAACCACTTGTGAATTCAGCTATACACTTTCTGATACATTTTTACACGTTTAGCAGCACATCCTGTTACTTGCATCAGATGCATAGTGTAGAAGCAGAAGTTAGTGAGATGCAACACAAAATAACTACATGGTCTGTGCAGGAAACATGAGCATTAAAAAGAAGAAAATTTTCCGAATTGGTATCAGTCAGCTGAAGCTTCAGCAAAAAACACTTCCTACTCAGCAGTGTGTGTGAGCACTATTACACTAATGAAACAAAAGTTGATCAAAATGTATAAAGGATGAAAAATGGTAACATCAGCAACCTTATTTAGATGTGAACAGAAACGGAAAGCATTTCCTATCGCGGCGTTGTATGCAGGGTGCGAACTACGGGGAGCTAGGGGGGAGCTCGGGCTCCTTAATATGGCATGGGCTCCCCTGAAAACGTGATTTGTGAAATTTTGGGGGGTCTCAAAATATATTTACTAAGTTTTATTTTGCCTAAATTTAAACCTAATTCACTTCAATAAAGATAAGTATACATGCTATTCTTGTCATGAGCATCAAGGTATGGTGGCGCTGCAGTGCAAATTCCAATCATGTTTAATGCATGTTAACTCAAAGATTTGTAGAAAAAATATAAACGTTGGAGGCCATTGATCTGCGCAAGTCTTTGAAATCCATTCTGTGTTAAGGTAAGGCACGTTATTTCCCAATTATGTGTTGTGGCTGGGTTGTTATAGGTCTGCTTGACTCTTCGATGTCTTAGGCCTAATTGAAGGAATGAATTGTCGTATTCTTCTGTAGCCGACAGAGTAATTTAACCCTTGTTCAGGTGAACTCAAACACAGCCTATTTATAGACTATTTGTGGATGGCTGTTTGCTGTTTGACTTATCAATTGTGTCAATACGGTGAATACTGTTTATAGTGCTTGCATACATTTGTAGCTGTTAGGAATCTTTGGAAGTCCTTGAAATGAATGGGTTTCATAGTGCGCGCATTGCGCGTTCCGTCTGAAAGGCGCTAAAATCCTCTGGCACGCGCAAGTGCACGAACACACCCCAAAAAAAAGTTAAAAAAGAAATTGGGCTCCAAAGAACAACACGGTATAGTTCGAGACACTAGTTATATGAATGCTGTGTGTCAATTTTATAAATACTGAAAATTTGTAAATTGTTTTGCTTGAAGTGTGTTAGTTCCATCTTTCTTTTGCAAAACCTGTCCCTTATTTAGATCTTTTTTTTCGTCTGAATGCAGTGACATTAAGTGTGACTTGAAAAATTACTTTAAGTAAGGCTGACGTGTAAGCGTATATCATCTTGTGTTCAAATACACTGTTTTCATTCATGTTTCAAAAGCAGATGATCTCAGACAGTTCATTTGCAAAATCCTGTTTGTTTTCACGCAGTAATTCTACAGAATTAAAATTGACCAAAAGAAAAAAGAAACTGTGTAAATCTATTTTCAACTTACTTTTTTTAATTACTATAGTATGTTAGCAAGATCAGGGCCCGTATTCATAAAGATTCTAAAAATCCTCTCAGAAAACTCTTAATTTAGCTTAAAAACTTTTATGTTGGAGCTCTAGCTTAAGAGTGATTCAGGACTGATCTTAGAGCAACTCTGAGTAAGGAAAAGATAAAACTTGTATCTAGTGAGGAGGCGTGGGCTGACCCCGTTGCTATGTATGACACACTCTTTCTGAATACGGGCCCAGGGAGTTTTCTCTTAAAAGTTATTCACAACGCCTTTCAGACCTACTCTTAGTAAGGAAAAATGACAACTCCTAAACTGAAGAGTGAGTCTCCGTTGCTATGAGATGACGTCAACACTCATGCACGAGCTTCCTCGGAATGATCACGGTGATTGGTTGTTAGATGACAGGGCCATCATGCGGAATATAACACAGCAACAAATCATGGAATTACGACATCTAAAATATGGTGTCTTACACAAATAATAATAAGAAAAAAAGTAATGTCAACGAAATGCATAGGCTATATAATGATGACATGTTTGTGCAGACCCCGGTGAAGTGTAATTCTAAAAAGGCAGAGAGAGAAAAGTCATGAATGAAATTATTCAAGATAGCCTAAGGGCCTGCAGTGTTCACTTATGGCGTCTTTTGCGCGCTCAAGTTCGTTATTTTAAATGTATTTTAAATGTCATTTTTTCTAAGCCGCTGTCCGTATGGAGGCGCACCGTAGGTCATGTGACAAGAACCAACCGTAGCGCAACTGCCGGGATAATGCGGCGCGCCTTGCGTTTTTAGGCGCTATATGTGAATGATGAAAACCTTCACTTGCCTAATAATGAAAACGACACTTGCATTAACACTTGCTTGGTTAATTGACATTCTATCAGCCTAACTAGACTATTTAGGCCTAAAGCAAGGACATGTTGCTCCTATTGAAAGTAATGTAGGGGAGCGCTGGGCACAACCTAACACGGGGTTTAAATGTAACACGGACCGTTTACATAGTTTGTCAGGATCAAGCAGGTTGTCTTTCCGCTATTTCTCTTGCTGTCAGAAGACGGTCTCGCGTGAATTCGCGGAAAGTTTTGATTATATTTTGTGAAGATACTGGACAAAGAGTGTTTTGACACCATGAAAGTAATTTTGTTCATCATAGGTTTTTTTTTCGGTTTCTGAGTTGGGTGTATACGTTTTCAAATCTAACTTTATATTGCCTTAATCACTGTCTTGTTGGCTCAAACATAGCACCGTTTTGAAACATGTCAGAAATTCCTAGCGACTGTTTGCTAGGCTTAAAATATGTAACACACAGCGTGGTTAGTTCTAACACAGTGTTACAACTAAGCCGCCAAGTGTACAATGATAATCAAATGAAAACGGAGCCACACAACTTTTCAGGTTGAGTATTTATTTATACATTTAACTTTGTTAGACTTTCACAAACAATGTTGGAATTTAAAATGCTTAAAATTTTGTGTACTGTGAATGATAACTTGTTTATTTATTAAAAATATGGCCTGTTATTAATGCAATAAACCCTTTAAAATTTTATTTTAAGCTCATTTGTATTATTATTACTGTTATTATTATTATTATTAGTAAGAATAATTGTACATGCAGCTGCCACACACAAATCTAATTTAAAGGTGCCATATGTAATAATTGAGGTAAAAATATACAGAAAATGAGCTACATGCATCAAAAGAATGAGAAGAAATAAGTGCAATGATGTCATTAAAAAACTGAAAAGTTATATTGCTGCCGAGATATAACCCTAAATTAGCATGCTAAATTAGTAGCCCCGGCCCGTCAGGTGTCGTAATACCAGTTTCGGCCATGGGAGGCGGTATGCGGGCGGGCAACATAAACACCAGCCAAACTGCAATAGACGAGTAACTCGCGCGTCTTATGTGTGTGTGTACTTTGAACCTGAAGTCAGTCGTGTGGAAATACAGCCCACTACTACATCTCAGTTAAGGGAAGAGTTCAAAAACTGATTGATCGACATACATGAGGAATACATTTTGGTAAGTTGTAGCATACTGTATCTTTCAACAGTGTTCGTGTTCTTTTTCCATTAGCTAGTAGAGATGATCGGTTCACGTGCGCTAGGGATCTGTGGTGTAACAAGCGCCAAAACGGTATTTATTGTTTGAATTGCGTAATAAAATTGACCGAATCTGAGAGATTATCTAACCTGCTTGCTAAGTGTCAATAGCGTGTGTCTCAGGTGAATTCATGAGAGTTGTCAGCTCTGAATGGCGCTAGCTTGATCAACATCAGCGAATGCTGTCTGTCAAATTAATTCAAACTAACAATAAAAGTGTAATATGAACAAAACGAATACCGTAAACTTAAAATAATAACCCAGGCTTTTATTTTCCCATATCGTCGAAATGCACCAGCTTGTTTTTGAGACAGGCGTCTATGAGACGGTCTTCATCATTTAGTGTTGAGATGTGGTTCATTGAGTCTCTGATCTCTAAAAATATCCAAATGCTTCACATGAAACTGCGGTCTTCCAACCTTTTACTATCGGTGTCAAATGATTTGAATAATATGCGTTAGAAAAAGAGCAAAACAGCGCTCGCTTGTGTTGTTTGAAGACGTGAGAGTGCGGCCGTGGCACAACTCAATTTCTGAAGGTATACTGCCCCCATCTGTTATGGAAAATGGAATATTTTTTGATTTAGAGTTCCAGATGGCACCTTTAACTGCAATTACAATATTTATAATTGTATTTATTATTATTAATTGCAAAACTATGCAGCCCTTTTCTATGTCTCTATCCATGATATTGATCCATAATAGAAGGATGATTGGATGAGGGATGGATGTATGGATATCTGTCTATACAGATGCACAAACAATATCAAACTATACAAATAAAATGGTACTGAATTATGTGTGTCACACACAAGTGTTACAACTAACCCCTCTGTCTGTTACAATTAACCTCGCATATGGGGTAAGTTGTAACATTTGCACTTCTGTCACTTTCAGTGCAACTGTACGAAATGGTAGGTCCTAGAAAAAAACTTTAAGTGTTCATTTGTAGCAGAGATGTGTATGTTGCTTGTGTAAAAAAGTATTAATCTAACCTAATTATTTTTTAATTAATTGAGCCAAAACCAAAATGCGTTACGCTGTGTCCCGCTCTCTCCTAATATAGTTGAATGACGGTGGAATATGAACTCGCCAAAATGGAAAAGAAAGCCCAACTAGACGCAGGATTAAGTTACTGCTGCTGGCCCAGTTGGTCCTAAAAAAAACATAATAAAAGTGAAATTCGGCAGTGGGATATCATATCAAGCTAAACTAACCGTGAGACATGGGAGAGGATTTGTTTGCAGATGAATGCAGTTCATGAATGCTTTGTGAATTACTCTTCGTGAAAAAATGAGGAGTCCTAAATTTAAGAGTGACACGCCCTTTCTTTTTAGGAGTTGCTCCTAAATTCGACAGTTAGGAGCTACTTTTAGCATTAAAATTCTTTGTGAATACGGCCCCAGACTGATGAACAGAGAACAGTTTTTCATAAAAACATATGGATGAATCAATCAACATGGATATCCCTTTACATTTACAGTATTACAGTCCCTTTACAGTAAGATTGGGTTTAAATACACAACTGAGCGACCAACCACCAACCACCAAAAGGTTGGTGGTTCAATCCCCGGTTCCACTTGACCAAGTGTCGAGGTGTCCGTGAGCAAGGCACCTACTGTAACCCCAGCTGCTCCCAACGAGCTGGATGGTGCCTTGTATGGCTGACACCGCTGTCGGTGTAGGAATGAGTGTATGAGTGGGTGAATGTCATAAGTCATAAGTGTAAAGCGCTTTGGTGGCCATTTGGTCTATGAAAGCGCTATATAAAATAGCGGAATATGCAAAAAAGGGCATACGCATATTTCTCCGGCTCGTCGAGTGTGTTGTGTTCACACAGCTGTCAGGTCTTCTGTGTTTAGGGCTTCCCAGGGACACTATACTTCGACAACAATGGATACTAGGGGTGTAACGATACACAAAACTGATGGTTCGGTTTTCCCACGGTTTTTACGTCTCGGTTCGGTTCGATTCGGTTCGGTTTAGAAAGCTAAAATGGCTCTTTTTTTTAAACAGTGGTTTAATGAAAAAAAAAGGTCTTTGCCTTTAAATTAATTCAGTTACAATTAAACATTTCACAAGGATTAAAAAAATCTGCTAATGTTGTGAACTATATTGAAGGCTGCACATTACTATAACATTAAATGTTGTAGCCTAGACTTTTAACCTAAATTCAGATGCTATTTATTTTTTAGATATAATAATCAACACACAACACATTGTATAAAAACATGTAAACTGAACATAAGGCAGTTTTTACATTAACTTGTGTTTTTACTCTAATAATTACACAGTTGTCATTTTCATTAAAGATATTTTAAACATAAATTAAATTATCAAGATATCATTAACAGGTTAAGTAAAATATAATATACAGGCTAACATAGTGCATTTATTTAGTGCAAAGGTTCATATATAGGAAGTTGTGGACACTGAATCACTTGCCTGCTGAGGTAAAATAATGCTAGTGACAAGCTAAAGCTTTGCTGTTTTATTGACGTCTTTCCGTGGCTGAAACACTGATTGAGCGATTACATGAGTTATGATGCCTTTCAGTAAGTATACTGTATCTTTCAACATACCTTCAGGTGTCTTTTCTGTAACTGAGGAAGAGATGATCGCGTTACTCGCGCGCCGCGCTGCCGCTTGAAATGAGGAGCCTAGTTATAGTAAGCCCACAGCGATCTGTCACGTCACATCAAAGAGCGCCAAAACGCCATTATTGTTTGAATTTCGTGATCAAATAGACAGAATCTGAAAGATTACACCTTGCTTATTATCAAAAGTAACAAAACACTGAGCTTGTTATTTGGTGTTAATGGTGGTTGGGCTACAAAACTGAATTCATTGTGTACTGTTTACATAAGACATGAGGTCCATTGAGCCGGGCTGGGCGGGGCCGGGGTAGCAGGGGGCGGGGCGGGCGTGTTCGGTACGCAATGACAGTATCGCGATTCGAATCGCTGAGTTCAGTATCGCGTTTTTCGGTTCGGTTCGAAAATCGTTACACCCCTAATGGATACAATTTGTGTTTGATTATATTCCTGAAAGTGACGATCGTAATCTAGCTCTCTGTGCTGCGCATTTATGAGAGACAGCTTCCAGAATCTCGACGAGTTCAACACTGGATTAACGTAAACAAGAAACTGTTTCTAAATCATGAAGCAGATCCAACTTTAAAACCAGCAGTTAAAAGTCAGCAGTTGTTGGACACAATCTGTAAGTAGGCTAAGACTTCATCATTTTAAATGTATTTGCATGTATAATTCCCGACGTAGCGTTGTGGTTTTTTAGTTTTATTTTTCAAATGCCAGCGCTGGCTTTGTAGGCTTTATGGGCTACTAGTTAGGCTATTTTGTGTCGGCAAAACGCGTACAAACATTATGGACCTGAATTTTGTATAAGTACTAATGTTGTAAATGTATTTTTCATGTATATATGCTTTATGACTTTATTTTCGATTTGATCAAGAACGTAAACCTGCAAACGCTGTTTGTGTTTATCATTAGTTAGCCAGTCAGTTGCTATCGTTGCCAGTCAGATGTTATTGTGTAAAACAAACATGTATAAAGTTAAAACATGAAGCAAATTATCATTCAGAACCCTTTATTAAGAGACCTTTATTATTTTATTATTTTATTAACCTTTATTATTTTCTTTATTAAAAAATGAATAAAGAAAAGTAACATTAAACAGTAAAAAAGAAAAATCTTCAGTCGCTCACTGGCCGATTGTAGGCTGGGATGTAAACTTGTAGTAGTGAGTGAAGACGGAGCTGAGCCTGTGATCAATCTGTAAGCAGGAGATGTCAACACCTTGAACTTGATGCACCTTTTCTACCTATGTACCTTTTTTTACACTTGCAATAGAGAAAGACTACAATGCAATTCTCCAAAAAAGACACACTGCTCCCAAAATATATGTCCATAACTGGAAGGGTGGCTCAGTCTTGATGTCACTTGAGTTGCTTTCTGAAAAGTGAGACAAACGTCATTAAGAACTGCAGTTGTCCAATTCTGAGGTCACTCAGTAATGCAGCAGTTAGACTAACAGAGACATTTGATTTTACAGATGTTCATTTGCACTCTAAATGTATTTTTATGTGTGTGTTTGTCCAGATACCTTTATTATTGACACAGAGCGATGTGATATTTATTCTGTCTGTTTTCCAGCTAACTGGGTTGCTATGGTTACAGATGATTGATTCCTCACTGCAGTTCAGGATTAGAGTGTGGATTTGTGATGTCACTTCCTGTGGAGAGCATTTGTTGTTCTTATATCTGAGAGTTAATCATGAGGTCATGACGTCTGCATGTGAAGTTCACAGTACAGGAGTCACTGCTGGAGTTTGAGTTTACAGTCAGAACAGGAGCCTCCACAGCGTCTGAAACACATTCATTTTTAAATAATTATTAGATCACTCTAATGTAAGCTGTCAAATTCATATAGCTGTTTACAAAATGTACTGACTGAAGCGTGGGCAGATAAATGATGAATAAAAAAACACATTTTTATATTTAACACTTAACTTTCATTTAATTTCACTACTTGTACAACAGTACAAAGAATAAAAAACTGAACATACACAAGTCTTGATCTGAAAATGCCAAGCAAAATCACACTCACCTATAACAGAGACTCTGTATGTAGCAATATTTTTATCTGAATATCCAGTTGTTATTGCTGTATAGAGTCCACTGTCTGTCTTCTGTGTGTTCTTCAGTGTGAGAGAAGCTTTCATTATTGAAATACACTCTGTCCTTGTAGGAAGAGTGAAGTTTTACTTCTTTTTCAGGTACATATCTAACTATATTCTGTGATTTATCATTTTTCCAAATAAAGTATAAAACTCTTGTAGTTTCTGAGTCTGTATATCCAGTTGAACATAATCTCCGCTCTTCACAAACACAGAGATCTCAGCACTGAACCCTGAGGAGAGATAAGAGTTTCAGAGTAAAGCTGCTGTATTCACTAGAGGCCCATTGGACACATTTTTCTGAAATGAGCATGATCAAATAAAGCAAATGTTTTACATTTAAAAATACTGCTTTCAAAACTTTGAAACTTGAAAAAAAATGAAATATAATGCACTGTGCACATATCTGGAGCTCTTTGTCATCTTACCCAAATAATCAAAATAGGGAGGAGGTGACATAATTATGAAAACGTAACATTATATGTGTATTACAATACTCAAAATGTTATTTGCTGTTTACTTTATCTAAACAAATAGTTTTGATGTAACAGCATTGTAACAGATTTCTCACAATGTTAAATCTGACCTGAAACTCTCTGGCTGTTACTGTTACTCAATGTTTTCTTTTTGAAATATCTCTTGATCTCAAAAAGATTTGTTCAATTTATAATTTGTTCAATTAATTTGATAATTAATCAAGGCAAAAATATTTTTAATTACCAATAATTAAGTTGGTACGTTTCTGTTATTTTGGTGTTTTGGGGGTTAACTATTGTGGTTAAGTGGTTGAGGGTGTGCTTGTACAGAGGAAGGTTAAGAAGAGATTCTAACCAGTTGCTTAACCCAAATGTATATATATATATATATGTGTATATATATATATATATATATATATATATATATATATATATATATACATGTATCATTTACAGTTGAAGGCAGTGCGGGGCTGCATCCTTCAAAACACTCAGACTTACGAGGCTACACATTCGAAGGCAGCGAAGGTCTCGATCTAGCATTGCTAATGGGTCTGTGTAACCTACTGAGGATTGTTCTTGCTGCCTAGGAACTGTGACAGCTGTTGATAAGCAGTAGTAACGTTTGTATTGAACTTTAATGGAAAGCGGTATTTAACTGGTAACACTTTACAATAAGGTTCATTTATTAAACATTAGTTCATGCATTAACTAACATGAACTAACCATTTGTTACTGTATTTGTTATTCTTTGTTAATGTTAGCTAATACAAATCTAGCTGTTCATTGTTGTTCATGTTAGTTCACAGTGCATTAACTAATGTTAACAAGATTTTAATAAAGTATTAGTAAATGTTGAAATTAACATTACCAAAGATTAACAAATGCTGAAGAAGTGTTGTTCATTCTTTGTTAATGTTAACTAATGTAGTAACTAATGAACCTTATTGTAAAGTGTTACCGGTTAACTGTCTAAAACAAAATGTGGTTTGAAATATGTTCATCTTGGTCCATTTATAATAACGAGTATAAACTGTAAATCACATCTTTGCAAGATGGTCGACATTATTTTTACATTGATGCATTTGATTATTCAAGTAAGTTGAAACCCAATACAGGTGTAATCCTCTCAAATAATATTTTCATCAGGCGCGATTAATGAATTCTGGGGTTAAGGATGCAGTGGGGACAGCCTTCGTCATGACGCTGTGACACAATAAGCCTTCGAAAACTGTGTTCCAAAGATCCAGCCTCTGGGATGCAGGGAGTAGGGTGACCATATTTTGATTACCAAAAACCAGGACACTCGGCCCGGCAAACAGATGGGCTACTCAAATGATACTCGAAGTTTACTCAAAGATACCTTATTAATTTCAATACATTTAAAGTAGGTTATGCCTCCTCTGTATGGATAGAAAATTGTTATATTGTTATTTGAAAACAGGACTTGTCCTGGGAAAACAGGACAGTTGGTCACCCTAGCAGGGAGGTGTCGATCATTTCGAAAGCTGCATTTTCTAGAGGTTGTATTTGCCATTTGTATGTCTCATTTAAAAACTTTTATTCCTTGTGGTGCGTAAATTGTTGTAGATTCTTTATGACTTTCAAATGCAATGGTTACACTACTAAGAGGAAGCCTCTCTGACGTATGTGGCTGACAAACCTTCCGAGGACACTTTAAAATGTGACGCAGCCACAATGTTCCCTTAACGGAAATTCCAAAGTGCGCAACATCAATCATGTGAACCAACTCGGTACACATTATGACACACGAAAGATATTAATTTATGTTTCAGCATAAACATAAATCACTATACACAGAATATAATCAAACTAACATTTATAATATTTCATGTTTGTTACTTGCAGGATCCATCTTCACCAGTTCAGTGGTCTGTTATCACACATTAAATAAACTTTTTAAAGGCCAGAACTCATTTTCTAAGCACCATATCAACTTTATGAATGTCTACACCCAACCTAAGGAAGCTATGATCTTTTTTTCTGGTTTCCATGCACTCTTTTTGTGTAATGAAGACAAGCTAGTAAGAGCTGTGCGTGTAAACCTCGCTGATCAGAACGGCAAAACATTTAGTGACTAACGATCTCTCCCTTACAACACTTACACACGCCAATGGTTTATGAATAAAAAATACAAAATGATTCTGCTTTTAATAGGTCTAATATAAGAAATAAAGAGTGATACGTTTATTTTCAGTTGAATAATAAAAAACAGATTAAACAAAATAAGTGAACATTTTTATAATTTTATAAATATATATATATATAAAGCAGTAGCCTTTGGAGGATATGCTAATAAATATGGTGTTTTGAGCCTTGCCATGTGCAATCATTACTGTCACAATAATCATTATCAATCAACAGTTATATAACAATATATATTACAAAAATATATTTTACCTGTTTTGAAGGTCAGAAGAAACAGGAATAATACAAGTATATCTACTGCCATTGTAATAAATTAAAAAGATCAAATGAATTATGTGGCTTCCTGATGTGTTAAAGCGGAAACATGAAGCTTGTAGAACTTCTGCTTTAAAGGCGTGTCGCTATAGGTTGCGTAACTAAAGGGCAGGGGCCCAGACAACTATATATTATAACCTATAACCTTCCCCCATGAGAAAAACAGCTTATAAGTCATTCTAAATGATGTAAATATGCAGGTTTTGAGTGGGATAAAACATGAAAACACAAAGTTTTTGTGTGTTGTTCAAAGCGTTTTTAATAGTTTTTTTGTTTAGTTTTGTTTTTAAAGGAGCATAACGCAAGTCTCTGAGTTTTTGCAGAACTACGCCCCCTCTGGTGACAAATGAAACTGCGTGCGCGCTCATGGAATACCATAGACTTTATAGAGTAGACATATACACGGAATACACGCACGTTGCACGAGCTGTTCATAACCAAAGGAGAATCAGGCACACATCTTTTGTTACAGTCATAATGAGGTAATACAGTTATAAATCTGCAAGTCATTTAAAATATATGAAAGGAAAGGCATTTGAGTAAATTACACACTTATGTAGGCCTATGTGTGTGTGAGGGGAAAACAGGGGTAGAAAACTTCGGCTTTTGTTTCCATTGATCTCCATGTTGAACTGTTTTATGTGCTTACTGTATCCACTTATGATTGTATTATTATGGAAACACGTTCATGAACACGTTTGAGCCCTAGAGCAGACCGCCCGAGATCTCTCCGTTTGTTGAAAGCCTTCCCGATGTTGACTCTAGTCTTATTCCGACGCCTGGCACTGGACAGACAGAAGTTGTATTTTCTTTGCCTCACGTGGAGTTTGCGTTGGGGTTTGGAATGAACTACAAGCCGGTCTCTTTGGGGCTGTTTTTACACCTGGCCACAATGCGTTTTCTCAGATCTATTTGATTTATCAAAACGATTCCATTACCTGGTCACATAAATGTGTTTTTGCAAAACGGATATTAATCTGATATTCAATTCCCGCGTTATATACAGATTTCATGAAGTGCACGTCACCGAAAGCAACAGATGAGCTGCATTTTATAAATCATCGGCTTCGGCTATTTCAAAATCAGCAAAGACAGCAATAAGAGAGAGCGGCAAAAGCCCTGGTATGAGATCATTTCATTTCTTAAGGCTACTTTTAATGAAGATAGTGGAGGTAGAAGGTAACTTAGTGTTAATCGTATGCGTCTTACTTTCACTTTCATTTGCGATAGATTGCGGCGCGCTGGCTTATAAATACACTCGCCTGCTCATCTGATGCACGTCGTCATATATGACTAAAACAACATGACATAGCCTGTTTTCAACAACCAGATGCATTTACACTTGTCCAGTTTCGTCTGGAATACAGCCCAGACCACGTCCTCAATGGTTTGAGCTGTCGGAATTCAAATCCGTCTGGATTCAACCTGGTCTTTTCACGATCGAATAAGTTATCCGATCACAGAAAACGCATGAAGTGACCAGATGTAGACTAAACAGCCCCTTTGAATCCATCTTCTACTTTTGGGAAAGTTGACTAAAGTTGCGTCGCTCGAGTTGTCTTCTCTGATACGGAGAACGCGGCGATACACTATCCTGCAGGCACATAGCCAGGCGAGCGTGAACGCGCATGACGTCACGCCCAGTCTCAGATTCGAAGCCCGAATCCCTCTTATTTATTTCACTGTACAGGATTATAGAGGCGATCGCAGTGATCAGAGAAGGGCTCATTCAGCCCATCAGGCGATTGTTTCAGCATGTATGGGTTAGAAAACGGCTAATTTTAACATAAAATGTTGCGCAATGCACCTTTAACGTACATATAACAAATTACACCACTTCCTTCCTTTCTCATTGCTGCAATAAACCACTTGTGTATCAGCTAAATACACTTTTATAGCAGCGTGTAGCAGCACATCTTGCTACTTGCATCAAGATGCATATAGTGTAGAAACGGAAGTTAGTGAGATGTGAAACACAAAATGACTACATGGTCTGTGCAGAAAACATGAGCATTAAAAAAGAACTTTCCGGTACTCAGTCAGAAGCTTCAGCAAAAAACACTTCCTACTCAGCAGTGTGTGTGAGCACTATTACACTAATGAAACAAAAGTTGATCAAAATGTATAAAGGATGAAGGATGAGAAATGGTAACATCAGCAAACTTATGTGATGTGAACAGAATACGTTGGTCAGATACATTTTGTATTTTTAGATTAGCCTACATTGTTTTCATTCTGTAGCTGATGCTTCAGTGTTTTTTTGTGTTTGTTTTGGCCCTGTTTCCATCTGTATGTACTGACCACTTGCAGTTTAATAGATAAAAACAAATCTTAATACCAACCAGGTAAACAAGGCCAAATGGTCTATAAAGGTGCTCTAAACGATGTCACAGGTTTTTTAGGCCCAAACATTTTTTGTCACATACAGCAAACATCTCACTATCCATAGCTGCCTGTCCCCTAAACACACTGTAAAAAAACACGGTCTACGCAGATGGCAACAAAAACAAATGATGAGGAGGGAGGGTCTATCTAGCCTCCGTTTTGTTTGAAAATAGGGGCAGCGCGGGGCACAACCTAACACGGGGTTTAAATGTAACACGGACCGTTTACATAGTTCGTCAGGATCAAGCAGGCTGTCTTTCCGCTATTTTTCTCTCGCTGCCAGAGGACGGTCTCTCCCGTGAATTTGCGGAAAGTTTTGATTATATTTCGTGAAGATACTGGACAAAGAGTGTTTTGACACCATGAAAGTAATTTTTTTTCATCATAGGTTTTTTTTTTTCGGTTTCTGAGTTGGGTGTATACGTTTCCAAATCTAACTTTATATTGCCTTAATCACGGTCTTGTTGGCTCAAACATAGCACCGTTTTGAAACATGTCAGCAATTCCTAGCGACTGTTATAGGCTTAAAACAGTGTTTCTCAAACTTTTTCTGCCATTCCCCACTTTGAAGGTAGAGAAGGGTTCCAGCCCCACCTGTCCCCTTGCAATCGCCCACCAAAAAATGTTAATAAACTAGGCTTTAAGTTAAAATGTATTTTATCAACATGACATTTAAAAAAATAAAATAAAAAACATGACAGTATATAAAAATAATAATGCAATTGTGTTTTTATTTTGCCTCTGATAACATCAAATTCAGAAACGGAGAAAATAAAAGTGTGGACTAGTTTATTAGCTTTATTTTGTCACTTCGCAAACTGCATAATAATGTTTGTATTTTAGGTATTTTTATAATAATAATAATAATTTTCGAAAACTATCATAAAGCTACTGTGTTTCCCACAGTATTGTGTGTGTGGTGTGGACCTCTGCTGCACCCTGGGGGTCAAGGGGCATGATCCCCGTTTGCACGTTTTAAAGATAAATTCATAAATCTTGTGCACTTTGAAAGTTCAAAATTAATTGATAAACTAATTTAGTGTAGACACTAAATTAGTTTATCAATTAATTTTGAACTTTCAAAGTGTAAGTAACTCTCGAGTTTACTCTATGCTTCTTCCAGTTCACCGGGCCACTTAATAATAAATTGAATTTATATAGCGCTTTACTTTCATGTATTTCGGGAGAAGTGGATAAACAGACGTTTGTTAAATCCAGATCCGATTCTCTAAAATGTGGCATAAACTAACGCCTTGCGCATAGCTCAACTAAGGTGTTAAACAACAATACACATCCACTTGATCATATTTGACAATCGGAATATCAGATATTTCCCGCTGATAGCCAACAAATTTGTGAAATAAACGCAGATAATCAGTCATTCAGCGCTTTTGTGCCTGCGGTGTGACCATACTGTCTATAGAGAGCCTAAGTCCCTCCCTTCCGGTCGGACCACCATGGGACCTTATATCGGAAAAATATTGAATGGTAGTCAATGGCGAGAGATAACAAATATTTTGATTTCGTTTAAATTGATCCCTGAATTACACATATGATGTTTGTCAATTTAAAAGACACATTTTAAAGTCAAGAAAGTCGCAGTTTGATGTAAAACTGTTGAGATATAAGACTGTGAAAATACGTAATTACAAAGACTACAAACCCCAAAGGCGCACATTTTCTCTCAATGAATGAAGCGAACTTTACTGAGGCTATGTCATTGTTTCTATAGTCTTCCGTTATAATCGTAACGTTACCGTCATGAGTGTGTTGTTCCAGACTGCACACACACACAGCAGCTGATCTCGCTCGTTGTTTCGCCTCCCGGGAGATGTAGTTCATTGAGGGTTTTTCACATAAAACTAAAAGTTACTCTTCTGTTTTATGACGAACTGCGACTTTCTTGGCTTTCATAATTATCTTTTAAATTGACAAACATCATATGTGTAATCCAGGACACAGTTCAGACGGAATAAAAAGATAAGTTATCTCTCGCCATTGACTACCATGCATTGTTTTTCCGAAATAAGGTCCCATGAACCGGAAGCGGAGGGGCGGGACTTAGGCTCTCTACTGGGTGTGACCAGAAATGACGCCGCGTCACCAGTGGTGGAAAGAGTACTGACAAATTGTACTTAAGTAAAAGTATTGCTACTTAAGTAATAATTTACTTGAGTACAAGTAGAAGTACTGAAAAATAATATGACTCAAGTAAGAGTAAATAAGTAGTTTGCTTAAAAACTACTCAAGTAACTACGTTACAAAGTACTTTAGTATTTTTCTATTTTTACCCAAAATGGGGAGATGATAGCAAAATGGAGCGCTAAACACTCTCATGTCATCTGTTTCATTCATACTGAAGGCCCAGTACTGATGCATAGAAGTATTAAACTTCTGCCTTATATGGATATAATAACATGCAAATAGTGATGTTTTGACTTATGAAACATGAAGACAAACACATTATAGCTATAATATATCTGTGTTCATCAAACTATCAGGTATTTTCAAAAGAATTGATGTATGTCTTTAAAGGGATTGCTCACCCAAAAATGAAAATTAGCCCACGATTTACTCTCCCTAAAGTCATCCTAGAAGATATAACTTTCTGCTTTCAGTCGAATACAATCAGAGTTATATTAAAAAATGGCCTGGCTCTTCCAAACTTTATAATGGCAGTGAATGACTGGAGAAAATTTGAAGCCCAAAAAAGTGCATCCATCCACGATCAAAGTGCTCTACATATAGAGAGCCTAAGTCCCGCCCCTCCGCTTCCGGCTCATGGGACCTTATTCGGAAAAAATATGAATGGCGAGAGACAACTTATCTTTTTATTCCGTCTGAACTGTGCCCTGAATTACACATATGTTTGTGAATTTAAAAGATAATTCTGAAAGTCAAAAGCGTCACAGTTTGTCATAAAACAGAAGAGTAACATTTAGTTTTATGTGAAGATCGCTCAATGAACTACATCTCCCGGGAAGTGAAACAACGAGCGAGATCCCCTGCTTGTGTGTGTGCAGTCTGGAACAAAACACTCAGGCATGACGGCGTAACGTTACGATTATAACGGAAGACTATAGACACAATGACAGACGTTAGCCTCAGTAAAGTTAGCTTCATTCATTGAGAAAAAAATGTGCGTCTTTGGGGTTTGTAGTCTTTGTAATTACGTATTTTCACAGTCTTATACCTCAACACGGGTTTACATCAAACTAAGACGTTCTTGACTTTAAAATGATTCTTTAATTGACAAACATCATATGTTTAACTCAGAGCACAGTTCAAACGAGATCAAAATATTTGTTGTCTCTCGCTATTGACTACCATACAATATTTTTCCGAAATAAGGTCCCATGGTGGTTGACCGGAAGGGGAGGGACTTAGGCTCTCTATAGCCTACTAGCTTTCTCTGTTGTCAAGAGCAATTGTTTATTACTAATTTTGAAAAGTAAGTCCAGGTATGATCATTTGAATTTTTTGAATTATTTGAATCATTCATAGAAAGCAAAGAAGGTTAATGAGACTCGAGGTCCGATAAAAAAAAAGTATGAAAAACAATAAAACAGTATGAATAAAAAAATTCCCAGTAAAAAAAAAAAATAAATAAATAAAAAATTAAGTGGGGTATGGTTAACATGTTAAATTAAATTATCTTTTTTTGGTTGTAGCCTACCGAAAATGTGCTGGGATCCCACTGTTGCTATAGGAACGAACTACACTTTTACATGCATCTGACTGACAGCTAAATCATGCATCTTATTTCACTGTTTTTTCAGCTTTGTACAAAGTTTGCTTCGTATATTAAGTTAACTGTATTGTTAAACAGAGCTTTACCATTAATTCAACTGTGTGAATGTATTTTAGACACTTACAGTACATTGATCTCGCTCCGTCCATCCAATAACTGCGTTCATGTTATGAGCCAAGCTTTTTTATTCACTTCAACTGCTCAGTGCTCTGGTATTATCAATGGTATGACCCAGTAGTTGCCATAATTAAATATGAGCAGAATACTCACTTACATTCACTGAAATATTGAAACGTTAGCGCGACTGATTCAAAACGTTCAAAACACGAGCGCCAGTGATTAAATGTCAAAGCGCGGTTTGAACGTCCCGCCCCCCAGCTGAACAGGAGGTTTTGATTGGTTTTGCCCCCGAGCCAGACCTATCTGTTATTGGCTGAAGGGCTTCAGATATGTCTGTCATTGGCTGAAGCGCAGGGCTCCACCGCAGTAGTTTTGAAAAGTGTCTGTCAAATGTCAGCTTGCACTGTTGCTCCGTCGGCACCTTTGTCAAAGTACTTTGTACTTTTTATGAAATATAAATGTAAAGAAGTTGAATACTTTATTTTTATTTTACTCAAGTAAGAGTAAAAGTACCACAATTTAATTATACTCAAGAAAGTAGAAAAAATGAAAAAATCTACTCAAGTACTGTAACGAAAGTATTTGTAATTAGTTACTTTCCCACCACTGCGCGTGACCATGGAAGGCTCATAAAGGGAGACGATCTAAATAACGGGCGCTGTCAAAAACTTTTAAAACTTACGTGTGAAAAGGTTAAGTAAGGCTTACATTTAAATGTGTCCTCATTTTGTTTTGAGTTTATGCTCGAATAAAGGAACTAATAGAGTTGGGCACAAAATTACCACATTTTCTCCCATTTGTCGCACCCCTCCTGTCGTGTTTCTATTCCCCACCAGTGGGGCGCGCCCCACACTTTGAGAAACGCTGGCTTAAAATATGTAATACACAGCGGGGTTGGTTGTAACAGAGTGTTACAACTAAGCCGCCAAGTGTACAATGATAATCAAATGAAAACGGAGCCACACAACTTTTCAGGTTTGAGTATTTATTTATACATTTAACTTCGTTAGACTTTCACAAACAATGTTGGAATTTAAAATGTGTCATTAAAATGTATCATTCTATGAATGATAACTTGTTTATTTATTAAAAATATGGCCTGTTATTAATGCAATAAACCCTTTAAATTTTTATTTTAAGCTCATTTGTATTATTATTACTGTTATTAATAATAATAATAATAATATTTGTACATGCAGCTGCCACACACAAATCTAATTTAAATGCAATTACAATATTTATAATTTTATTTATTATTATTTATTGCAAAACTATGCAGCCCTTTTCTATGTCTCTATCCATGATATTGATCCACAATAGAAGGATGATTATATGAGGGATGGATGTTTGGATATCTGTCTATACAGATGCACAAACAATACCAAACTATACAAATAAAATAGTACTGAATTATGTGTTACAACTAACCCCTCTGTCTGTTACAATTAACCTCATATATGGGTAAGTTGTAACATTTGCACTTCTGTCACTTTCAGTGCAACTGTACGAAAAATGGTAGGTCCTAGAAAAAAACTTTAAGTGGTCATTTGTAGCAGAGATGTGTATGTTGCTTGTGTAAAAAAGTATTAATCTAACCTAATTATTTTTTAATTAATTGAGCCAAAACCAAAAAGCGTTAGGTTGTGCCCCGCTCTCCCCTACGATCAAGTGACGTCACCCGGCATCGCTTAGAGCACCTTTAATATATTTAAATTTAACCTATTGCAATGCCTCCATCTGGTGGCCAACTACAGACATTTTGTCACAATGAAATGAGGAATATAGCAATAAGGACACAATTGACATTGCAGTTTTTCTCGATTACTTAAACACATTTCTTGAAACTATGCCTCGTATTCTCAAAACAGTAAACACAAATCCATAACGTCTCACGCAATTCCCCAAACATCTTATTTTTTGGTTAAAAAAAACATTCATTTACACTATTGGGTTTTTTAATGATTGCACATTTAATTTAAATTTCTTAATCTATTAATTATATAGTTAGACTCTTCATAGTTGTGGATGCAGTAATCATTAATAAATGTAGTTCTTCATGAGTCATACATTAACACATGATTATCTATGCATAGTTCACCCGTACTGTAAAGTGTTACAGAGAAAATATGTAGGCTATTAAATGTGTGAGTCCATCAGGGTCATGTGTATCACACAGTATTCTACAGAATTAATGTAAATCTATTTTCAACAAACTTTTCAATTTTAGCACAAAAGATCAAACTGATGAACAGAGAAAAGTTTTTCATAGAAAATATGTATGAATCAACATGGATGTACCTTTTTTTACACTTGCAATAGAGAAAGACTTATAATGCAATTCCCCAAAAAAGACACACTGCTCCCAAAATATATGTCCATAACTGGAAGGGTGGCTCTGGTCTTGATGTCACTTGAGTTGCTTTCTGAAAAGTGAGACAAACGTCATTAAGAACTGCAGTTGTCCAATTCTGAGGTCACTCAGTAATGCAGCAGTTAGACTAACAGAGACATTTGATTTTACAGATGTTCATTTGCACTCTAAATGTATTTTTATGTGTGTGTTTGTCAAGATACCTTTATTATTGACACAGAGCGGTGTAATGTTTATTCTGTCTGTTTTCCAGCTAACTGGGTTGCTATGGTTACAGATGATTGATTCCTCACTGCAGTTCAGGATTAGAGTGTGGATTTGTGATGTCACTTCCTCTGGAGAGCATTTGTTGTTCTGATATCTGAGAGTTAATCATGAGGTCATGACCTCTGCATGTGAAGTTCACAGTACAGGAGTCACTGCTGGAGTTTACAGTAAGAACAGGAGCGTCCACAGCATCTAAAACATTTTTTTTACAAGTTCATACATCACTATATTGAGTCTTATGATATGAAAACACCAAGCAAAATCTCTCACCTATAACAGATACTCTGTATTTAACAATATTTTTCTCTGATTCTCCAGTTGTTATTGCTGTATAGAGTCCACTGTCTGTCTTCTGTGTGTTCTTCAGTGTGAGAGAGAAGCTTTCATCATTGAAATACACTCTGTCCTTGTAGGAAGGGAGAAGTTTTACTGTTTTAGTTTCATGTATATATCTAACTATATTCTCTGATTTATAATTTCTCCAGGATAAAAGATCAAACTCTGGTATTTTCTGAGTCTGTATATCCAGTTGAACAGAATCTCCCATCTTCACAAACACAGAGATCTCAGCACTGAACCCTGAGGAGAGAATAAGAGTTACAGCTGCTGTATTCGCTATAGGCCCATTGTACACATTTTTAAAATATGTCTAAATATGTTTGACATTTAATACAGTTATAATGCACATATCTGAGATATTTGTATACCATATAAATAATATAAGGAGGAAAATCGGCATGATAAAAATGATTTTGTGGTAAAGTACTACAGAAAAAAACAATGTAATTTACATGAAAAAAGTTAGTTCAGGCAAGAATAAAAAAAGTAAATTCTATAGTACTCAATTCAATTCGTGTAGAAATGAAAGCGTAAATATCAACATTATAAAATTAAGTAAAATTACTCAACTTTTCTGATACTGGTGTCATCACGCACTGGGCCATGAATAATTAATGAGGTTGATTTTTCACTGTTTTCCAGCTGTATTTCCACTATTTTATCATTACTTTTGTTGTTAGGATTAGTAAATTTGCCATTTTGTGACATTTGGAGTTCATTTTCTACTTAAAATGACACATTCAAACACAAAAACGCTCTATAAAATGTTACCTTCATTGTGTATTGTCTAAGTATTTGAGGTCTGCGTTCACACATGCTATATCAAAAGTGAAGAAGTGATGAGACGCACTGTAAGTATTGATTACTTAAACAGTGTGGTCTAATTCATTGTTATATTTGAGTGAAATGTTGTACTAAGAAAAATTCAAATAATCAGAATAGATATTACTTAATCTTTAATAAGCTAAATAAAAATTACTTAATTTCTTATGTTACTTTTACTTAACTTAGTTAAGTAGTTTACTTAATTATATGTGTGAAATTTACTCAAAAAATATCAGTGCAAAAACTTGCCTTGAAAAAATTAAGTAAATTTTACTTATTGTTTTTTACAGTTATGAAAAATAAATAATATATCCATAGGCCTACTTGTTTCATTCCTCGCTACAATAAGGCTAATTATCAATAATTTGGTTATTAATGTCACGTAACTGTTTGTTTTGGAGTTTACACTGCAAAAATTAATTCCCTTTAATAACAAAATTGTGGCAACAGAATAGATTACAAGCAATATTATTAATTCAATTTAACAAATTAGAATTGAGTAAAAATTAATCAAATTAATTCTTTTAAGTTAAGTTAACCATTTAAAGTGAGTAAAATGTAAGTTTAAGTCACCATTATGGTGATCGGTGTTTGTTTAATGCTTTAAAATTAAATTTTCTCCTTCAGTGATTCTGCTTGTTAACATCAGGTGTCTTCAATGTTGCCAATATAAAATAAAGAATTTTTAATTAATCTTTGATGTCTCTCTGTTATTCAGATATTTTTGTTACCTTTTTTGGTGTAAACTTCACTCATTTTTAATGGTTAACTTTTTAGGAATAATTTGATTAATAATTTATTATAATTTGTTCAATTTAATTAATAATATTGCTTGTAATCTGTTGCCACAATTTTATTGATTAGATAAAGTGTATTCATTTTTACAGTGTAGAGCCCACTGTTGTCTTTTATCTAGAGAGCCCTTTGTTTCATGTTTGTGTCATCTGATATTTAAAAAAGTAATTTCTTAGGCTCCCATAGTGAAGTAGTTGGTTTGGTAGAGCTGACTACATTTCCTAACACATGGGTAAAAATAATAAAACATTACCCAGCAGCTTGAACCTGCATTTGGGTTAAACAAATCGCTAAATAAATAATAATATAAGGATTGACAAAATAAATTGTATAAAAATGTTATATAAAGTGGTATCATTTAGATATGCCAATAAATGTTGACCATATCCAAGCCATGCCCTGTGCAGTGATCACTGTCACAATAATCATTAATGATCAATCAACATAATGAACATGTGTTTAACTTTTTACCTGTTTTGAAGGTCAGAAGAAAAAGAAGAAATATCCGTATGTAATATACTGCCATCTTCACAAAATGAAAAGATTAAAAACGGAACTGAAAATCACTGATGCAGAGTCTCCCTATAACGGAAATAAAAGGTTCCTCAGAAATCCTGTTTTAAACAGAGTAAGCACATTTTGACTTCTCATTTAAAATCTCCATCTCATTCATATATGGTGCAACATAAGGGTGTGTCTGTGTGTGTGATATTCAAGAGGTTGTTTTTTTTTTCAACTTTTAAAGACATCTGTATAAAAAGTTGCAATCTGCACCACATTCATGTAGAGTCGGCTAACAAATGACTAGATATTTTCTCAGATCTAATTTCACTTTTTTTATTTCCATAACGCTAAAACAAAATTAGACATTCTCACTGTAAAACTGAATGCGCTTTATCTACTCAAATTTTTTTCTTCTCTTCACTGGGTTGTAAAGGGGTAAAGGAAAGGAGAAAAAAGGGGAAATATATTGTGTCTACTCTGACATATTAATTGTATGTTTGCAATATGAATAAATGTCACAATACAAAAAAATTGTTGCAACAGATTACAAGCAATATTGTTAATTAATTTTAAGAATAGAATTGTGTAATAATTAATCCAATTAATTCCTTAAAAGTTAACCATTTCAAAAGAGTAAAACCTACCAAAAAAGTATGTGTAGTCATCATTATGGTGATCAGTGTTTGTTTTAGGTTTGTTTTAAAATTAAGTTTTTTTCCTTCAGTGATTCTGCTTGTGAACATCAGATGTCTTCAATGTTGGTAATATAAAATAAAGATAGAATAATTAAAATAATTAATCTTTGACGTCTGTCTGTTATTCAGATATTTTTGTTACATTTTTTGGTGTAAACTTTACTCATTTTAAATGGTTAACTTTTAAGGAAAATTTTGATTAATTATTACTCAATTCTAATTTGTTCAATTTTAATTAATAATATTGCTTGTAATATGTTGCCACAATTCTTTTGATTAGATAAAGCATATTCATTTTTCCAGTGTAGCTGATGCTTCAACGCAGTTGATCTCAAAGCAGATTGACAAAATTTTGTTTGTTTTGACCATGTATCCACCCTTTTTAGTCCATTAGTCTTCAATATATTTAAAGATACAGTATGTCTGTGGCCAATTACAACCATTTTGTCATACCGAATTATTGATCCTTATGTATGTACGGGTATCAGGTGACCCAGACACTTCCAATAAAAATAACATTGTTAATGTACAATAACAATTTTATTTTGCTATTCTAAGTGAAACTGTATACATACATTTTGGACAAAAGTACAATTCTGTCATTAGTTTTACGAATTATGTTTGAAAAAAATTATGCAAATGAGACAAAATATTGTTAATAGTGTTTAAATCACATTTAACCGTAACACTCCTTTAATATACAAAGAGAGAGAGATTCAAGCGAGACATTATATTATATAAATCCAATTAAGCTGTATGATTGCAAAAATAAATCAGAACACAGTTAATTAAACAAACACTTTAATGACAATTGGACAACTACAACAGTATAATTATCACTCATTGACTTACATTTTTATGCTTGTGCATGGCATGTTTAAGATTTATTGACAGAAGATCTCAGCACCTACTATTTGCCGCCACATTTTTACATTCATCCTCAGTTATGAATGACCAAGTTGTCTCCCTTTTGAGGATTTACACACTACTGAATAAATTGTATGGTCTGTTTCAGTAGGAAGTGATGTTTTTTGGTGTTGTCCTATTGTACTGTAGGTGGTGCTGGGGGGATTTTCTGTTTGCTCCTGTGGGCGTATCTGTGAATATACAGTAAATACAAATTAGGCCTATATTTTCCATCCATCCACGTAACTGTTTTGGAGTCTACACTGCAAAAATTAATTCCCTTTAATAAAAAAATTGTGGCAACAGATTACAAGCAATATTATTAATTCAATTTAACAAATTAGAATTTTAAGTTAAGTTAACCAAACTTTTAAGTTAAGTTAACCATTTAAAGTGAGTAAAATGATAAGTTTAAGTCACCATTATGGTGATCAGAGTTTGTTTAATGTTTGCTTTAAAATTAAAATTTTCTCCTTCAGTGATTCTGCTTGTTAACATCAGGTGTCTTCAATGTTGCCAATATAAAATAAAGAATTTTTAATTAATCTTTGATGTCTCTCTGTTATTCAGATATTTTTGTTACATTTTTTGGTGTAAACTTCACTCATTTTTAATGGTTAACTTTTTAGGAATAATTTGATTAATTATTACTCAATTTATAATTTGTTCAATTTAATTAATAATATTGCTTGTAATCTGTTGCCACAATTTTATTCAACATCCATCCATCTATGGCTTTGTATAAAAGTGTATGCATAATGAGGAAAGTAAATGTCTTCTATCTTCTTACCCTCAGGACTAGGCATGTTCTGACTGGTATTGTGAGTGTGTTTGTGCTCTCCTGTAAACCCATACACAGTTTCAGGATTCGCTGATTTCTCCAACATCTCCAGGGGTCTTTGCTCTTTAATCTTTGGCAGAAGAACAATCCAATCAAACAGTCACAAACCCTTCTGTACATGCAAATTTACAATATGGCTAGTAGTCTGTGGACACTGAAGAGGTTTGATGTATTTGCAATAATTTGTAATAATAATAATAATGATATTCTAAGAGAATTATGTATTTTATTATGTTATTTATTATATCTACATTACTATGCTAGTAAAATACTATATATTGCGTTTCAGCATCAAACAACATGCAACATGGAGCGCCTCTAGTGGCAACAGCCAAGAATAAATTAACCCAAAAACATCAAATTATGAATTCACCTTTGGCTAAGCCCCGCCTCCTTAGTTACTGTTGCTACTTCCGTCAAACTGGGCTCTGGTTTGGTATTAACATGGCTTATGCTGTGACAGCTTTTCCTGCTGAAAAGTTATCAAACCTTTATAAAGCAGCAAATAAAGTGTCTGATAGAAGTAAAGTTAGGCAAAAGGGGCTGCAATATGCGTTCGAAGGCTATATTCAAGACATACGGGTGAAACGCAAGAAACAACGAGGCATCCAAAATGGAAGGCAAAACCGGTCACAGTCAAAAAATGAACCACCGCATATCCTACTAATCGAGACGGAGGCTGTTACTAACAATATCAGGGAGCAACACTGTTCCTGCAAAGCTGGGTAAGTTTATATTCACTTCTATAACCGTTATTACAAAGCAAACGGACTACATTAAATACAGTATAACGTTGTATTTATTAGCATCGTGTGCTAGCGTATTCACAACCGGTGCTTACAACCGGTAACAATGTGCTTGTTAATATTTGAGGGTTTAGCTGACTGAGGATTTAACTTCGATTTTGTGAAGGGGAAAATGGACACCCCCCTCCAACCTCTCTGGGAAACGCGTATCTATGTCACAAATGCCCCAGGCACAACGTTAACCATATTTTTGATAAAACTACGACGGTAATAGCCTGCCGAGACCAAAAATATGAGACGCCTGTGAAAAAGTGTCGTAGGACGGACCTCTGTGGGAGCTCGTTCCTGGCTGCGCTGTGATTGGTCAATCTACATTCTAGGGCGTGGCTTAGCCAAAGGCGAATTAGGATTCATTCTTGAAATAAAAACATTTATTATCTAAGATGGCTGCAAATAATGTGAAGCTTACCTGAACTTGTGCATAGATTGTTTGATCGTTCTCTCTTGGGCCCCTAAGATAATTAGAATAGTATATTCGAAATGAACATTATTGTCACCACAGAAAGTTTAAGTGTGACTACTTGTGTGTGTTCTTTCCTTTCTTCGGCCAGCGACTTGAGTACCTACTGTAGAATATATTGAGGATGCAGTCTATAGAGCTGGTAAGTCCCGCCCATCCGTAAAACTCCAAGTGGACCTCTAGGTTGAAAAAGCGTCAATGCAAGTGAATGAGAGAAAATAATTATTTTCTGATCCCGTTTGAATTGTGCCATGAATGTAACATATGTTGTCTGTGAATTTTTATATAATTTCTCATGTAACAAGTTTGACAGTTTATTGTATGATTCTTTGGCTAGCAGTTGTGGAATAGACATAACGAGAAAGACTACACGTCCCATATGTGACGTCGCCGCTTAACACATTTTCCCTCCACAAATCACGGTTTTCACCACGCTCAACTAGTTAGTCCTCTCCCTGAAAGAAGGCGGTGAAGTGCACCAAAGTCACAGGCATGTTTAGCGGGATCCGTGTGTTAGTGGGGGTGATGTATATCAAACACGTCGAGAGTTGTAGTCCACAAAGTGCTCTCACACAAAGTCTAACCGTATGAAAATTCTACAAGCTAAATTGTAGCATTCTTTACACGAAACATTATATAAAAAATTCACAGACAACATATGTTACATTCATTGCAAAATTCAAACGGGATTAGAAAATAATTATCTTCTAAGATATCTCTCATTCACTTGCACTGACGGTTTTTCAACCTAGAGGTCCAGCGGGGTTAGCTGAAGGGGCGGGACTTACCAGCTCTATGGTGCGCCGTTTGTAAAGCGGCTCACTCTGAAAATAACAGCAACATTTTGTCACATTTAGCTTCAAACTATGTTTAAAAAACTGGTATGAATTTTTGACGGTCACTTTTTAGCACATTTACATCTATATTTGTCAACTTAGAGATATTTTAAATAGTTAAATCTAATGTTACACTTAAATGTTAAATCTAAATGTTAAATCTAAATCTATATATTAAATCCAAATCTAAATGTTAAATCTAAATATAAATGTTAAATCTAAATGTTAAATCTAAATCTAAATATTAAATGTAAATATAAATGTTAAATATAAATGTTAAACCTAAATATAAATGTTAAATATAAATGTTACATATAAATTTAAATATAAATGTTAAATCTAAATATAATTGTTAAATATAAATGTTAAATATAAATGTTGAATCTAAATATAAATGTTGAATCTAAATCTAAATGTTAAATATAAATGTTAAATATAAATAAACGTTGAATCTAAATATTTAGCTAATATGCAAATTGAAAATGCTGGTAACCGGAAGTGCCAAAATAAAAGCTTCGATGAGGTCAGTTGTGTTTGTAGTGTCAAATAAAAACCATCTCATCCGGGGAAATGCACTCTTGGACATGGATTATCGCGATAATAACTACCTAAAACAATAAACTCGTTTGGAGAAACTGTATTTGGAGAGTAGGCTACTTTGAGGTTAGTGTCAGTTTTATGAAAGGTGCGGGACTTATGACCTGTAGTCATAATCGCCAGCCACGAGGGGGCTCACTTTGACTTTTCTGTCACGTTCCCTATGGTCACGTTCGCTTGCAAAAAGGCCAGCAGAGCTGCTTTCTGCTCGGCTAAAATGTCAAACGAATTATTATTTTAGGTAGTTATTATCGCGATAATCCATGTCCAAGAGTCCATTTCCACAGATGAGATGGTTTTTATTCGTTATTTGACACTATAAACACTGACCTCCTCGAGCTTTTATTTTGGCACTTCCGATTTCCAGCATTTTAAATTTGCATATTAGCTAAATATTTAGTTTAACCAAAACATTTATATTAAATGTAAATATTTAGCATTTACATTTAACATTTAGATTTAACATTAGATTTAATATTTAAATTTAACATTTACATTTATATTTAACATTTATATTTAACATTTAGATTTAACATTTAAGTGTAAAATTTAATATTTAGATTTAACTATTTAAAATATCTTCTAAGTTGACAAATATAGATGTAAATGTGCTTAAAAGTGACCGTCAAAATTCATACCAGTTTTTTAAACATAGTTTGGAGCTAAATGTGACAAAATGTTGCTGTTATTTTCAGAGTGAGCCGCTTTCACAAACGGCGCACCATAGCAGTCCTTTCTATTTCATTAAGACAAAAAATACCTTTTTTAAGCTTCTTGTAAGAGCAGAATATTACGGATATCGCAGCAAAAACCAACAGTGGAACAATAGCGATGATCAAGAGCCAATGGAGAGGAAAAGAACTGTTGCTTCTTTGGGATTCTCCACTGAAATGCAAGACATAGCATTAACAACTACAGCCATAAGAACTCTCATTATTGAATCAAAGATCCTTTTTAGCATTAAGAATACATTTTAAAGACAATAATGTTATTTACTTGAGGTGAGCTCATCCGTTGTACAAAGTTGGTTTATCTCTATGGTGTCGTTCTTCCAGCTGACTGGGTTGCTATAGTTACAAACAACTATGTTCTCCATACAATGCAGGGTTAGAGTCAGCATTTCAGAAGATGTCACTTGCACTTGACTGCAGTTGTTGCTGTTTTGAGCTGGTGCTGAGCGTAAGGACGTGACCATTACACGAGACATTCACAATACAGGAGTTAACACTGATCATGGTGGCGTTCCAGTTCAAAACAGGAGATTCCACTGGATCTGAAATATATTTAAGAAAATTTAGCGTGAAAAGATGGGTTAATTACTTTTTAAAGAGAATTTTGTAGCTATGCAATGCAACAAAGACGATTATTCTGGTGCTTTTCTGCTCGCTTGATGTTGAGTGACTTTCTATTTGAGGCTATACTTAGATTATTTTTAGATAAAGTGAGCTGAGTTCCTTGTTTGCTTTTTGCCACACTTTGTTTCCAAGTTAGCCTAATTTTAGTTCATATTAAGCCATTTCCATATAATAACAATATTTTTTGCCACTGCAGATTTGAATTGAAAAAAATACACTGTTTGTTTACTCTGTAAGTATATGCACAACTAACAATATCCTCCATGTTTTTGCCGTTTCTGCTAAATCCGTAACACAGATTTTTTTTGATATTTCGATCTGAAAAAATGTCCGACGATCACCTATAACTGATACATTGTGTTCAGCAACAGTTGTTTCTTTTTCTCCGATTGTTTTTGCTGTGTAGAGTCCACTGTCGGTCTTCTGCATGTTCTTCAGTGATAGAGAGAAGGTTTCCGTGTTAAAATCCACTCTGTCCTTATATAAACTGTGAGGTGCTAATTCTCCAGATTGATTTACAAATCTGACTACATTGCCTGATTTATCTTTTGTCCAGACAAGTCTGTTAAAGTGTGGCAGTGCTTTATTTTGTATGTCCAGTTTAACAGAGTCCCCCGTCTGTACAAACACATGGTTTCTGGAAGCTGAGGAGAGAAAAAGAAGAGAAGTTATTTTTAAAAAAAATGTGTCATGCCTTGGTTTAAATGTTAACTTTTAACAATACAACAGCTTTTAATATATTTAGTTAGACCATTAGGGAGCAGACGTTACATCACTGCAGCTTCTTGCACATTGTATGGTGGCAGAAATACGGTAAAGCATCTTTAAATACGTCAATGCCATTGTTGTTTTTTTCTAAGGCACATATATAAAAGCTAGATGTCCTAAAAGCTAAGGCATAATCTTAACCCTGTCTGTGGAACCAGGCCAGTATGAAGTATACTTGTTGTATAAAACTACTAAACCTTTACTATACTTAAAAGTGTTCAATGTGTTACAAGTAAGAACTCTAAACTATCATACGTTCACTTGTAAGTTGCAGTACAGACAAAAAATGTATTTGTAAACTAGTTGTGTGCTAAAATGATTATACTTAATGAATACTTTATAAACTAAAATGTGGGCCGTTTTAGTCCCAAATAGTATTGAAATAGTACACTTATAAGCAGCTATAGCCTACTACTAGTACATTGATATTAGTATGCTTCCTACATAAAGTATACTTAAAAATATATTATATATAATAATTAATAAAATGAACGTGAGTATACTTTTTGTGTTTTTTCTTCTCAGAATTGTACGATCTTTTTATTCTGTGGCTTTCATAGACCGCTAACTCAGAACTGCATTCTGCCACAGGCTCCGCCCACAAAACGCGTCATCGCTATTTGCTAACATCCAAATTGTTATTAATGTATTTATTGTGCATCATTTTTTCACTATGTGGAGCTGTTATCTTAGTATATATATATATATATATATATATACATATATATATATATATATATACATATATATATATATATATATATATATATATATATATATATATATACACATATATATACTATATATATATATACATATATATATATATATATATGTATATATATATATATAGAGTTTCAGATGCAAAAGCCTCTAAATGCCATTTGAAATTTTTTTTCTAAAATGATTATTTTTATCAAGCTTGTATATTTAAGTTCAGTAATTTCACTTAAATGGCAATGAAGATTACCTATTAACTGTCATTTAAGTGAAATTACTGAACTTAAATATACAAGCTTGATAAAAATGGTTTCATTTTTATTCAGTTATATTCAGTATTCAGTAATATATATATATATATATATATATATATATATATATATATATATATATATATATATATATATATACTGTGGATTACTGAATATAAAATTAATATATATATATTAAGTGGATTACTGAATATAAAATTACATATATAAGATTCCAAAAGAGGATTTTCATAGAATAGGCCCAATTATTTTTGGTTCCCCAAAGAACCTTTCAGTGAAGATTTTTCAGATTCAATTTTGATTATAATGAACCTTTTGAGGAATAATAATGTTCCATGGATGTTATAGGTTCATCATAATAACCATCAATACCCATAACAAACCTTTATTTTTAAGAGTGTGGCTAAAGAAATGGCACTAACAAAAGAGTTTTTTTTTATTTACAAAATAAAAAAAACTATGTGAATATGGCATTCCACATTAATCAGTCCCTTTAATTCCAAGTAACATTTTTTTAAATTTTATTTTTATTTATTTTTACGTTGATTAACTGCTTGGTAGAAATCTAAAAAAAAATGATTGTTTATTTGAACAGCTGTTTTCTCTGTTGAATTTGTCCTCACTTACCTAGAGGTAGGTTTTTTCGTCCTGCTAAGCAGAATTATCATGTTTGTACACTCAATTCTAAAGATGCTGTGAGTAAAAATAACTGAGAGTGACAACATGGAAAGCTGTGAATATTTTTTACTGCTGAGGTTAGGCACCTCGCTTGTCCTGCTTTGAAACGGAAATCTAGCAGAAAGGCTAAAACTCTTCAAAGAGCATGGCCTAGTTGACATCTGTGCATCTTTATCAACTGCTGATTCCACATTCAAACCGCTCTTTTTCAATGGAAATGTCCTTTGATGAGTCGAAGTCCAAAGCCAAACTTCACTCCTGAATCCCTTTGTTTCTAGTTGTCACTATTTTCTTGTAAATAAATCTACTTTTGTTTGACATCACACATAATATTGTGAGTAAGCACACATTCTTTTGTGTTACAGCGGGACAGTTGTAAATCATTTAAATGCAAATATTAGTGACCTACTCCTTGGATGTCAAGTGATCTCCAAATTAGTTTAAGTGAATATCTGGAATATTTTGAATGTTTGAATATTGTGTACAAACATATAGCCAGTCATGGAAAAGAAATACTGTAATGTATTGCATGTAAGAATAGACAGTGTTCCATTAATCATATGAGCAGCTTTCCATACCTGTGCATGAGAGAGTTGTCATGAAGAGCGTTAGAAGGTGAATAAATTCCATTGCAACAGACAGATGGTGTCGAATCCAGGTGGGGTGATATAGCACCTACTTGTCTAGAAGAAGGTGGTCGTTTTGTCTGAAACACTCGGTGAACCTTATTTAAGTGGTCTAGCCAAAAATGCATATTACAGCATATTGCAAAAACCAAAAGTAATGTTGTAGCCCATACTGTTTGTCTTTTGTTCTGCTCTTTGTCACTGTCTTATAGCCTGTCCTTGCATCTGTAAAACTGAGCTCAACTGCTCAAAGTGATACTAGAATGACGCAAGCCCCTTCAAGAGCTCAACAAAGGAAGATCTTACTGCCTTTGGTTTCTAACCTCTTTTTTTGTATAAGCCACTAGCCCTTCGCTGTGTGTGTGTGCAGACCAAACGCTGCACTTGTCAACCTATCAGATTATTTTCAGAAACCAAAAGTTAAATCTTACCTCATAATCTCATGTAAATTTCATACTAACAGAACTAACTGGACAGAAGATTAAAGTCAAACATTAACATAAAAAGTCCAATCAACTGACAAAACAAGCCAAGAATTATTTTAACAAAGTCAACAGGGGAGTACAAGTTTTCCAAAAACACGTAAGAGCATTTGGTGCAGGAGGCCATGTAGTTTTAGTACATTAGATCAGCTAACTTAAAATTAATGTCCCATGTCTTTTTCACATGCATCACAAATGTAAGATATACATAGGTCAACTAGGTTAACTTCATATGGAAAATACATTTGTAAAGCTCATGATTTCTCAGCATATGCAAAAATTGTCTCAAACTATTCTTAAAAGAGCCTGGGTTGTTTTCTCTGCAATGCCAGTAAGTATTCTTTTATCTTCAACCTTGCCTTATATCATGGGCTGTTTACCTTCTAGACACAGATAGAGAGAGAGGGGTGAAAGAGATGAGGTGAGGCAGATCAGATAACTGAAGCTGAAGCCCACGTATACTTCCTCTTTCAGAGAGGACATGTGCTGCTTAAAAACCTGTGATAGATCAAGTGATTTTATTTTTAAGAAATGGTCAGTGCACAGCTGTGTCTTTTTTTCTTTTTCTTTTGCTTCACTGTATTTTCTGTATGTATACTTTTTAAAAATACATATCTATATTTTTTTTAAAGTAGTAGTATTTATTTTAGTTGGGGTCTTTTTTAAGCTCATCATGGGTGTTGTGCTCCCACTTCTTTTCAGAAACTAGTCTTGTGATCTGAGCTTCTCCTCATTTGGTTTTTCTCTAGCTTACTTCCTCCTTCTGTTCTACACTTACTGACTGAGTTTTACTGTACTTAAGCAAAAACATATAATATATTTGCAGAGATTTAAGAAACATGCTAAGTTCACATACTTGTTTTGGGAACACCGATTTACCTCGAGCTTCAGTAAATCTTTACTTACATAAATCCTCAGGCGCCCTGAGAAAACATCCACCCTTCAATATTTCTGTATAGTTACAGGTGTGTGTAGGCTACCGTATCTTTCTGTTCGTCTGTTTAGAATGTCGTTCTGTCGTCTCATCCTGAAGCAAGGTATTCATTAAAAGTAATAAATTATCTGACCAATGCTGATGCCTCTCTCCTATCTCTCCAACTGCGGTCTTTGATCTTGAACTAGCCTGGATGCCAGCTGGAAATCCGCCCACAACATTTTTTGGTTGGGAAGTTTGGTCTGGATTCGGAATCCATTGAGGAGATAACTATGATCTGGCAAAAAAACGTTCGGGCCAATCAAATTGCCAGGGCAGGCTTTATACGATGATGGACAGGTGATCTTCAGGGACGTAATCATTACGTTATCAAAGAGGCGCGCGCTTAACTGGTCTCCCTCAGAGATGACTGCAGCTGGAGAATTGAGATGTATAGATTCCGCTATCGCATCTGTTATAAAATGAATCGACAGCACATTAATTTTAATAGACAAACAGAAGAAACTGCAATCAAGGCATTTGTTGAATCGGAAAGATATCTTTGCCATCCTTCAAGTGTAACTTATCAGCTGGCTCTGACGGTTGCTGAGAAGATGGGAAGTGATGAAAAGCCTGTGGTCGTTGTGGTTTCTCCTTTGGTCGCACTCAGTGAAGGACCAAGTAAAAGAGGCAACACTCGTTATTCTACTTCTAAAATAAGTAAGTTCTGTTGACAACTGTGAAATGCAAAGTATTTGACTTAGGCCCCGTCCACACTACTGCGTTTTCGTTTAAAAATGGAGAATTAAAACGAATATGATCTCTGTCCACACCAGCGTTTTATCTGCGTATTAGAAATGATCTCCATCCACATTAAAACGACTGAAAACGCGATCACGTGACCATTCACCAACACTGGGCATGCGCGCGCGGTGTAAACACTGTTGGCGAATCAGGGGAAGGATACGTCATGACTGATAACACCCAATAATAGAGCCGAGCGCCTCAGCCTCTGCGTCAGCGTTTCTAAATTCCTCCGTTTTGTCTCGTCCACAGTAAACGCTCTCCGGAGATTTGGAAACGAAAAGCGGAGCTGCAGCGTTTATAAACTTCTCCGTTTTAGGTCTTCGTTTTTCCCATTTTAAGTCAAGTCACATTTATTTATATAGCGCTTTTCACAATACAGATTGTATCAAAGCAGCTTCACAGTGATAACATGACAGTAGTACAACACAGATAAATAATATTGTTAAATGTTAAATAAACCCAACTAAGCAAGCCAAAAGCAAGGCAAAGCAAGGCGACAGTGGCAAGGACCCAAAACTCCATCAGATTGAATGGAGAAAAAACCTTGGGAGAACCCAGGCTCAGTCGGGGCCAGTTCTCCTCTGGCTTACATTCATATTGTTTATATATAAATATTAAATATAAATATTGTTCATATATAATATGGAGCCATAACGTCTCGCCAGCGTTAAGTCGTCTCATCACAGGCGTTGGGAATATAGAGAATCCCATGAGAGGCTGCATACAAACTTGGACCTGACGAACGCCATTTTTCTCAGGACGTTTGTGAGTACTTCACTTTAAAATGAAAGCCATCAATCTGTCGGTGTATATAACATTCTTCTTTCAGACGAATACAAACAGAGTTGTATTATTAAAAAGCCTGGCTCTTACAAGCTTTAATGGCAGTGGATTGCAACCGACAGATTGAAGCTCGAAAAAGTGCATCCATCCATCATAACCAAACTCCACATGGCTCCGGGGGTTTAATGGGCTCTATGCACGGCGGTATTTCCGGTGAAAGGTTTAAGGATGCTTGATAACTTCCGCCGATCGTTAGAGTCCAATGCAATACCGAGAATGTATATTGAATTTTATTCTCCATGGTTATGCTAAAAGGAAACGTTCGTCGCAAAAATAGATAAAACAGACATCCCTTGTTGTGTTTATGCTTCTTTTTAAAATTATATTAAATAAACATAACTATATATAAAATTACATCAAAACGTATGAAAGTTTCGTTTCAAAGACGGGAGGACAGTAAATATTGAAGACTCTGCCATAATCCCGTTTTTCTCCACTTTAATCTCTCCAACCGGAAACTGTAGAGCATCCTTTGCGTCAAATGCGCGATCTTATGCGTGCGGTATAGCCCATAAAGGCCTTCTGAAGCAAATCAATGAGTTTGTTAAAAAAAATCATATTCAAAACTTTATAAAGTAAAATAACTAGCTTTCAGGCCAAACAAACATTTGACAATTGACTTTTCCTTAGATAAAAAACATGGTTTCCTTCAACTCATTTTTTTTACTACGTTATCTATATGTACACACTCTGTTTTTGTTTTCTGACTCTGTTTTTCTAAAGGTATGTAAGTATTTTCAGCGGGTTAAAATGACCCCAATTGAAAATACCTAGATCAATATCCAGAAACAACTGCAGTATTTAATTTTGATCCTCATTAGAGTGTATTTTTTTCATACAAAATGTAATATTTCATATGCATGCTAATGCTGTAGTTCAGAAATTTTGCAGTAAATGGGTAAACAAAAAGTATTTAATATCTCCCAAAACTTAAATATCCCCCAAAAGTAAACGAAAAAATGGTATGTCATTTGTATTATTAAAAATGTATTTATACAATCGCTCTATAAATGGGGTCATATTCTCCTCAACCACCATGAGTTTAACAGCAAACAAACACATTATAATGAATAAAGGCACAGTATGTAAGTTTTGTAAGAGGTTGTTTATTCAAAACAATCACAAAAGAGATAACTTGACAATAACGTGAATGAGTGTGGAATCATTAGTGTCGTCGTATTCCAACACAGTCTCATGAAGATGCGTATCTATACCACGAGTGTCATTTCTCGTGGCATTTATACACCAATAATGTTTTTTGCGTGTATATGGTACACACTAAAAAACCCTGGGTTAGGTTTAGGGGGGAGGGGGGTGGGGAGATTCGTGCATATTATACGCCAAAAAGTGCGTATCATATGTACGCGAAAGTCGCGTGCCATATACACGCAAAAACTGTTTTTGGTGTATAAATGCCACGAGAAATGACATTCGTGCCATAGATACTAACTTTCATGAGATCGGGCTGCGTATCTGCACACCCACAGCCAGTGGAAAGCAATCCGACGGAACTGGAACAGAAATCAGAAATCATGATAGTAGCTGAGTTAATCTAAAGTGTTATTTATTTTAAAGTTACAGTGGTCTAAAGCAGAGCGGGACAAGATCCTGCTGATTTTCCCACTCCTTTCATTTAGTTGTTTGTTCATATTTTATGATTAAAGTTACGTTTAACTTCCACCTCCTTCTGCCCTGAAATTTACTGATACAGTTACAAGTCAAGAAAAACAAGAGATTCAAACAAAGACTATGAGTTATAAAACAATGATTAGTTTTCTGTTGAGAAAGTATCCAAACTCTTTCTCACCTGTCCAATTAACTGCATAATATATTAAAGTGTCTTTCCCTGGTTTACTATGGAAGTAAAATGGAAATCGAGGGTGAGGTGGACATGATGTCATTGATAGGCGACGCAATGACACGGAGCGTTACACTCGTTGAAATTGCTGATTTCTCTGAATTAAAACATTTTTAAATGGAAATGTTCAGGATAATGTAAGTACACAAGTCAAAAACTATAACATTTATTAGTGGTTTTTGAATATTTCATCCTAAAATCGTACATATTGTACCTTTAAGAATCCCTTTTAACCTCTTAACTGTCACCCCCCCTTTTTTGAATAGACATGAAAATGCACATTTCGAACTTAAATGGTTGTAATTCAAGAATGCTTTGGAATATAGACATATGATTGGTCTTGTAGACCCTTGTAGACATCGTAAATAATTTCTGATTTTGTTTTAACATTGTACATATCATGATTGGTCTTGTTTTAAAGAAGACATTTGGCAGATTTTGAAGTGAAATAAATTAAGAAATTAAACAGAAAAAAAGTTATAGAAGTTTGAGTTTATGGAAATGTACAATGTAAAAATATTAATTATTTATATTTTACATAAAATATATATTTTCAAAACCTGGGCTACTACTAAAACTGCAGAAAAATCAAAGCCAAAAATCTGATTTTCAAATTTTAGGTTGATATCTAAAAAAATTAGCTTTCAGTAAGATTTTGAGCGCAGTACCAAACTTTTTCACAAGGGCACAAACAGACTCCATTACTGCCCATATAAGGGCGCCTCTATTATTTTTTTCTTGATATTTCAAACTTTTCAGTCCTTTTTTTCCAAAATAATTGTATGAATGCTATCTTTAGAACTTTTGGCATGAAAACAAACTGAGGTATCTACCATTTTTTCATGATTTTTCATGTTCTCTGCTATTTTAAAATAAAGGTCTGAACTCGCTTTATGAGTATGCCAATATTCTATATATATTAAATTATGGTTCCTCTGTAATATATTTTGAAAATCAGTCACCAAATATGGGAACTAGACATTGTAAGCTTTCAAATGATATATAGTTTGTCAATATTACTAAAGGTAATTACTAAGATATAATTGATTTAAAAATATCAGTGGCAAACGTCCCACCTGTGGGACGGTGACAGTCAAGTGGTAAACAATAGTTTTTTTTTTTTTTTTGTCTGTCGCTCAAATCATCATTGCACGCAAAATAAAAAGGAAAATGATCCAAGTAAGAGAAACAGATCCCGTGGTTGATCCATGACTGCTTGTCCCTAGGAAAAAATGGTATGAGAAATGTAAAATTTTGAATAAGGAAGGTAAATTTTTTTTTACAAAAACTGACTTTAAATTAGTTCAGTTTGTGCTAATCTGAACACTACAGCTCTTGTTGAGTAAAGTTCTGAATTCTAAATTTGACAACAAAACTCCAGATAACTTACCAACACTTATATTGTATAGCCCAATAATAACGTGAGCAATACGTAAC
>JAQIUQ010006387.1:0-66807 GCA_030378365.1 Hybognathus amarus
ACACTGTAAAAAAATATTTTCAAGATTTGTTATCACAACATTTTTTCTTTTGTCAAATCAACTTAAATAATTTATTTTGTTCAGATAACATATTATTTTGAGTTTCTGATGATTAAATCAATCTCCTTCATTGTATTAACTTACATTTTCCAGTTCAATCAACTTAAAATTTTAAGGCATCCAGTTTACTAAATATTTTAAGTTAAACCAACATTTATTTTTACAGTGTAGTTACTGACATAAGCAGCAGGGGTCAGTACATGCTGACTGTAAAACAGACCAACACAAATCCCTCTGTCATATTTTCTGGAAGGCTTTGAACCCAGGCATGAGCACAGCCAAAAAGAGACTATGACATTTCTGACTTGAGACTGATCCCTGTCTCATCCAAACACCCTTCCAATACAAATAAACTGGCTTCTTCATGAACAGTCCCTCAAACATACACAAGATGTTTAATGGAATTATTCAATTCATCTACAGTGCAACACCATCTGGAGTTACTAAAATGATATTGAATGTCAAATTGTAGCACACATTGCAAAGATACACAAAAGTACATGAGGTGACCCTTACTTTACTGCTCATATCTGATTTCAATAAATCAGTGTCAGATGTGTTATTTTGTCATTCAAGTACCACAGGTAAGACTGTTCACCATGGACATGACAGCAAACATGTATACTATATGATTAAATAAGTATGACTTATAAATGGACAAATATTCTGAGAAAACACTTGTGTGAAGTTTTAAAAGTGTAGCAGTTAAAGAAATATTTAAAACAATTTAAGTTCAATTTACAACATTTGTGGCATAATGTTGATTATTACAATAAAATATTTCAATTCTTTAAACTCCACTGCACTTCCAATGGAAGCAAATAAAGGATTTTAATATAGGAATTTGTAAAGAATTTAAAAGCAGAAATGTGAAGCTTATAATATTAGAAAAGAACTTACATTAATTAATCTGTTAACACTCGTGTTGTAATTGAGCTGTGAAATTATGTTTAAATAATAATTTATATACTTTTAGGGTTTCAGGCTTTTCGTTTACAACTTTTTTTGTCAAATTAATTATAACTTTACACAGAAAAGGTTAGTAAGCAAGTTTTCACACTAAAATCATAGTATAATGTCTTGTGGTGATACTATTATAAAATTTGAACATTTATGGATTGGCCTCATTCACTTTCCTTGTGACTCACTGTAACCCAGAGTTGTTGTTTTTTTTAAGAAAGAAAGGAAAGTTGACTTTTGTGTGTCAATAAGCATTATGCCACAAATGCTTTCAATTGAATCAAACCTGTATTGAACCCAAAAATATTCCTTCAATCCTACTGAAGCTACTGATTTTCATTGTAACAGCTGCTGATGAGTTATAAATGAGCACTGATTAGAGTAATTATGTTGGCATCAGACATGTGTGTTTATGCTGTGACTGCAGTCAGTAAGCCATGAATGTGAGTGTCAGGCCACTAGGCCTACGTGTGAAATGCAACATTGCAAACTCTCTCCCTTAAAGCAGTCCATGGCATGACAAGGACGGCCCTTTGGGAGGCAGAGCATTACAATCAAAACCTGATCCACCACAGAAAGTACAACCTCAAGAGAATGGAGGAACAATAAAAACAAAACACCTCAGCAAAGACAGACTGAGGGACAGTAAAGAGGATCCATTTATATATAGCATGGACACATGACATGCTCTTAAAAACATCCTGGTACAGCTCCTTGATCCCCACACATTTACAGTACATTTAGCTGTTTGTTTGTTTCATAGTAACCCTAAATCTCATCCTATTTGTATGGGAACAAATATCGTAACTCTAGTGGACAGAACAACTGCACCATTTTAATTTAATATCAGACAAACAGATGCCCATACTCACACCCAAACACATGCAGAATGAATACAGTTTACCTCTAAGTTGATCCCATCCAATGCCGTTTACACATACTTGTTTTTTTTAATATAGAAAGAAACCCCACTTTTCATATTTCACGTAATTATCAAGAACTCAACTATGATAGCTTAAGACATATTTTTATAGTTCATTTAAATTCATTTGACTTTTCTTCTCCGTTTGGCGTAATTTCACAGCACAATTCTGGAAGCGTCCAGAAACGAATCGGTTACCTAACGTAACCTCGGTTCTCTCTAGATAAGGGAACGAGTATTGCGTAAGCTAGCTTACGCTATGGGAAAGATTCATCTTTGCTGAGAGGTTGAAGCCAAAAAATTATTCCATAATTTTGTAATATTGTCAACACAGTCTCTCTGCAGCTGACCATGAGCGGGCTAGCTAGCAGCTCATAGGATCGCTCAGAGAGAATGCATGAGCCTATGGCAGAGCGGCGCTGAACCCGCGCCCAATGAGCGGAGGCCGCTCTCTTATAGAGACCCTGCCCTAAGTCCCTCCCCTTCCGGTCGACCACCATGGGACCTTATTTCGGAAAAATATTGTTTGGTAGTCAATGGCGAGAGATAACAAATATTTTGATTTCGTTTAAATTGATCCCTGAATTACACATATGATGTTTGTCAATTTAAAAGATACATTTTAAAGTCAAGAAAGTCGCAGTTTGATGTAAAACTGTTGAGATATAAGACTGTGAAAATACTTAATTACAAAGACTACAAACCCCAAAGGCGCACATTTTCTCTCAATGAATGAAGCGAACTTTACTGAGGCTATGTCATTGTTTCTATAGTCTTACGTTATAATCGTAACGTTACCGTCATGAGTGTTTTGTTCCAGACTGCACACACACACAGCAGCTGATCTTGCTCGTTGTTTCGCCTCCCGGGAGATGTAGTTCATTGAGGGGTTTTCACATAAAACTAAAAGTTACTCTTCTGTTTTATGACGAACTGCAACTTTCTTGACTTTCATAATTATCTTTTAAATTGACAAACATCATATGTGTAATCCAGGACACAGTTCAGACGGAATAAAAAGATAAGTTATCTCTCGCCATTGACTACCATGCATTATTTTTCCGAGATAAGGTCCCATGAACCGGAAGCGAGGGGCGGGACTTAGGCTCTCTATTGCGTCAGAGCCCGCCGAAAGGGGCGTGGCCTGAACGTATATAAGGGCTCGCCAGGCTCAGTTACACTTATTCTTACAGCGTGAAGCGAAACGCTAGTGGCGCAGCACGGTCGGGAATGCAATCTCGTTCCCTCATCTAGAGAGAACCGAGGTTACGTTAGGTAACCGATTCGTTCTCTTACGAGAGGTTCTCTCGTACTGCGTAAGCTAGCTTACGCTACCGGGAACACCTGGTCAACGCCGTGCGCGCTGAGTATCCACAAGCATTCCAGGGAAAAAAACAGGGAATTTATGTGTGTGGACTGAGAAATAAGGCGGCCGGCAGAGCGGGCCGTTATGGTTAATGTAACATAAGCACAAGGGGAACACAAAGGGCGGAACCGGTTGTGATAGACTCCCATAGTGCGGCTTCAAGAGGGAGCAGACGCATATTAGACCGCCAAAAGTTTGGCCTGTAAGGCGGGAACTTCCAAATGATAGAATCTGACAAAGGTGGATGGGGAGGCCCAGCCCGCAGCCATGCAGATGTCGTGAAAAGAAATTCCACAGGACCATGCCCACGATGAGGCCATGCCTCTAGTGGAATGAGCCCTGATGCCCAAGGGGCAAGGCAGGTCTTTTGAGGCGTAAGCAGAGGCGATAGCGTCCACTATCCATCTAGACAACGTCTGCTTAGAGGCGGCCAGATCCTTAGCTTGGCCGCCGAATGACACGAATAACTGCTCGGAGCGTCTGAACGTGGCAGCGCGTGTAGTATACATTCTCAGAGCCCGGACCGGGCAAAGGAGATTCAGCGTCTCGCTCAGAATCGGATGCCGGCAAAGCCGACAGAGAGATAACCTGAGCTCTAAACGGGGTACCAATCGCTTTAGGAACATAGCCATGTCTAGATTTGAGAATGACGACTGAGTCGTTAGGTCCAAACTCGAGAGCGCGTGAATGTCCCCCACACGCTTAACTGATGCCAAGGCAATCAGAAAGACGGTTTTTAGCGAGAGATATTTCAGGTCCACAGACTCAAGGGGTTCAAACGGAGGGGCTTTCAGAGCCTCGAGGACTATAGAAAGTTCCCAGACCGGAACCGATGGGGGCGAGGGGATTCATCCTTCTGGCTCCCCTGAGGAAGCGGATGATAAGATCATCTTTGCCCAGAGACTGGGCGCATCAAGGTTCCGCGAACGCTGCGACCGCTGCCACATAGACCTTCAGAGTGGACGGGGACCTGCCGTTGTCCAGCATTTTCTGAAGGAAAACGAGCAAAGATGAAACCTCGCAAGACCGAGGGTCTATACTTCTGTCGGTGCACCACCTTGAGAACACAGACCATTTAGCAGCATAGAGCTTTCTGGTAGACGCCGCTCTGCCGTGTTCGATCGTGTTCAGAACTCCTTCTGGCAAATCGACACGTAGTCGTTGGTCACCCATGCATGAAGCGCCCAGCGCTGCGGATGAGGATGCCAGATCGTGCCGCGAGCTTGAGAGGAGATCTGCTCTGATTGGAATGGGCCACGGGGCTGTCTGAGACAGCTGTGTGAGCTCTGGGAACCAACTCTGATTCTCCCAACGCGGGGCTATGAGGAGCACTGAGTGGCGAGTTTCCTTGATTCTCTGGATGACCTGGGGTAGCAGAGGGATCGGGGGAAACGCATAGAGGCGGGCGGAGGGGCCAGACTAGGGCTAGCGCGTCCTCGCTCTTTGAGAAAAATCTCGGGCAGTGAGTGTTTTCTTCTGACGCGAAGAGATCTATCTCCGCTCTGCCGAACAGGCGCCACAGCGATTGGACTGATTGTGCGTGCAGGGACCACTCTCCGGCAGAGAGGAGGTTCCTGGACAGTATGTCTGGGCCGTCGTTCAGGTGGCCCGGTACATGCGTCGCTCTGAGCGAGAGCAGGTGATCCTGGGACCAAATTAGAATGCGGCGCGTCAGATAAAAAAGATTTTTGGATCTGACCCCGCCCTGACGGTTGATGTATGACACCACAGCCATATTGTCCGATCGGATCAAGACGCGGTGACCGTGAATGAGGGGAGGAAGCGCGAAAGCGCGTTCTCGACCGCAATCATCTCCAGACAGTTTATATGCAGGGAACTCTCCTGACTCGTCCATTGGCCCGCGGCTGGTGAGCCCTCGCAGACTGCACCCCAACCCGTGTTGGATGCGTCCGTCAAGATCACTTTTCGGCGAGAAAAGGTTCCCCTAGTAACGCCCCGCTGAAACCAGTCGGTTACGGTCCATGGCTGCAGAGCAGCGATACATGTCTGAGTAACCCTGATCGGCTGGTGGCCCGTGGTCCACGCGCGGTGGAATACACGACTCTTTAACCAGAGTTGAAGGGGGTGCATGTGAAGGAGACCCAGCTGAAGCACCGCGGAGGCTGAGGCCATATAGCCCAACATCCTCTGAAACGTTTTCAGAGGCGCGGAGGTGCCCATCTGAAAAGAGGCGGCTAGTCGCTGTACACGGCGCGCGCGCTGTGTGGATAAGCGAGCCGTCATGGAAATTAAAGATCCAAGTCTATTCATAGGAAGGAAATAGTTTGACTGGGTTGGAGAGAGCTCTTTGTCCAGTTGACAGAGAGGCCCAGCGATTTCAGATGATTGAGTAGCACTGCGCGATGCGACAGCAGCTCCGTCTGGGATTGTGCTAGAATAAGCCAGTCGTCCAGATAGTTTAATATGCGCATCCCCTGACTCCGCAGGGGGGCTAGCGCTGTATCCATGCACTTCGTGAAAGTACGGGGTGCTAAGGATAGGCCGAACGGGAGAACGGCGTACTGGTAAACCTGACCCTCGAAGGCGAAACGTAAGAATGGCCTGTGACGAGGGTTTATCTGGATCTGAAAATAGGCGTCTTTCAGGTCTAGAGAGATGAATCAGTCCCTCTGGCACACGTGCGCGAGAAGTTTTCTGACCGTAAGCATTCTGAACGGTCTCCTCATGAGCGCTTTGTTCAAAAGCCTGAGATCTAAAATCGGTCTGAGGCCGCCGTCTTTCTTTGGCACAAGAAAATAACGGCCGTAAAACCCCGACTCTGTCATAGATGGAGGAACTCTCTCTATCGCGCCTTTTTGTAGCAGCTTCGCTATTTCTGAGCGGAGCGTGCTCATAGCCGCCGGGCTGACAGTGGATTCGAGCCGAGCGCGGGAGCGGGGCGGGCGGCGACGAAACTGTAATAGAGAGCCGTTCTTTATGATGCATAGAACCCACGGGGAAATGCCAGGAATGGCTTCCCACGCTTTGAAGCATACGGCTAGCGGCTGAATGGTAGCATCGCCCTGATTGCTGTACATAGCGGGCTGGGCACTGGGTGCGAGCGCGCTTAAAATGTGAGTGGCAACGGGACTTACACTCAGAGAGGAGCTTATGGGCCGTGAGACAGAGCGAGCAGAGCGGGGACACGCGCATGTTGTGGGCGTGCTTATGTACTCTGATAATGGAGCGGGCTGTGCCTGCTTTATGTGAATGGGCTCTGTGGGAGACACGGGGCTTATAGCACTTGTGTGAGTGGGTGAACACATGCTTGTGGGCACATTTACTACACAAGAGGCTTTTTTGCTCTTTCTTTGGACTCTCTGGGTAGCCGTGAAACGGCTTTTTGTTCGCACGTAAGCGGGTCGAGGCACCGGCTTGATTGTGGCGGGAAACACTACTGAAGTCAGCGAGGCGTCGGGGACTTGCAGAGGAAGACGTTTCGACGGCGGTCCGGCCACGGCGGGAAGAAGCCGTCTTTTTCCCAGCAGTGCTAGGCAGACTTCTGTCTTGATCAGGCTTCAGCGTGATCATTTGGACGGGGCCCCCTGGGGGCGGCTGTCTGTGGCGGCTGTCTGAGCGAGGGCGGCCGCCCTGTCTGTGCTGGGATTGATGAGCCTGCTGAGGTGGGCGCTGGGGTGGGTTTCTGGCAGGAGGTTCGCGAGAACAGCCTGCAGACGGTGCTAGCGCGGCGGGGCAGGAACAAGTTCATGGCCTGGGTGGCTTTCTGGACCTCGGAGAAGCGGTCAACTATGCCCGTAACAGCGGAACCGAAGAGGCCAGAGGGAGAGATGGGCGCGTTGAGAAACGGCGGTCCGTTCTGAGTCACCCATTTCGCGAGCGTGAGCCATAAGTGTCCTCCACGGGCGGCATGGCTGTGTAACCTTTCTCGGCGGCTCCGTCGGCCTCTGGGAGCGGCGTTTCTTCTTCCGCGGCAAGGTCAGAGGCGGCGTGGGAGCAGATTTGACCGTCTGCAGTCGTGCCCGCAGGGAAGACAGCGGCAGGTCCTCGCAGTGGTCGCATCCTCCGTTGGCGAGGGCGAGCTCTGCATGTTCCAGCCCGAGACAGAGCGCGCGGATGGGATGGCGATCTCCGTCTTCGAGCGGTGAGTGGCAGGAGCCACAGAAATTACGAGGCATCCTGAAAAGGACACTCATGCTCTTTTAGGAATAAGGAAGACGTCGTCGGACGACGCTAGCTTGCTGGGCGGCTGAAGGTGGCAGACGGCCGGCTTCCTCAGTCTCCGGAGCTCGCTGAGAAGTTGTCTTCTCGACGGCGACGGCTTCTTTCTCAGGACAGCGGATGCGTGTAGCTCGCTGAACGATGAAGAATCAGTGTAACTGAGCCTGGCGACCCCTTATATGACGTTCAGGCCATGCCCCTTTCGGCGGGCTCTGACGCGATAAGCGAGCGGCCTCCGCTCATTGGGCGCAGGTTCAGCGCCGCTCTGCCATAGGCTCATGCATTCTCTCTGAGCGATCCTATGAGCTGATAGCTAGCCCGCTCATGGTCGGCTGCAGAGAGACTGCGTTGACAATATTACAAAATTATGGAATAATTTTTTGGCTTCAACCTCTCAGCAAAGATGAATCTATCCCGTAGCCGTAAGCTAGCTTACGCAATACAAGAGAACCTCTCGTAAGAGAACTTCCTCTCAGTTGCCAGAATGACAGATAACGTGATGCGCCCGCTTTCTGTGTTTTGATTGGTCAGATTCACTGGACTCTTCCAGAAATGTATAGAGTTTACCCGGGTGCGTGCTGTAGTGTATTTAAACAAGAGTGGATGGATAGCAGAAATCGAAATTCATCAGAAGAAGAGCGATCTGAGAAGCAAGTGATAAAAAAACCCAGTCTATATTGACTTTTTTTGCGAGGAGGTGTAAATTAATTAATATTGAAGAATCACTCTACTACGGTAAGTGCTACATTTATTTTCCTTTCGGGTTTAGGTTACATGCATTGTGTAGTAGCTTATTACTCATGCATCTATTCATGAATCTACTATGTATCAGTTAGCTTTGTATATTACTATCTTATTATTGCATGCAGACAGTCTATATTCTCCTGAAAAAAAACAACAAAAAAAACCACGAGACCAGTTGCATAAACTTAGATATTTCTAAGACTGTGTCTAAAGAAGTCTGACCAACTAGCAGTTTACTAAGATTTGAATTTTGAATTCAAATTAGACTGGTCTGCCATTTTAACAACTGAAAAAAATGTGGTCCAGTCTTAAACAATACATTTCGATGACTAATTTGTAAGACTAGTCTAAGCAGTTTATGCAACTCCATTGCCACTGTATTCACTGTTACACTTATTTTTTTTATACTGTATGAGCACAAGACCTATTTTCTTTGCACAGCAATTTGTATACATTTAGAAAAAAAATTCATACTATCTTTTTATCTTTTACTACTTTTTACTAGAAACCAAACATGTCATCAGCAAAAGGAGTTGCCATTGGAATTGACCTGGGCACCACCTACTCCTGTGTGGGGGTGTTTCAGCATGGAAAAGTGGAGATCATCGCCAATGACCAGGGGAACAGAACAACACCCAGCTATGTTGCCTTCACTGACACAGAGAGGCTCATTGGAGATGCTGCTGAAAACCAGGTGGCCATGAACCCCAACAACACCGTGTTTGATGCCAAGAGGCTGATTGGCAGGAAGTTTGATGACCCAGTAGTGCAGTCTGACATGAAGCACTGGTCCTTCCAAGTCATCAGTGATAGCGGAAAGCCAAAGGTTCAAGTCGAATACAAAGGCGGAAACAAGACATTTAACCCTGAAGAAATTTCCTCAATGGTCCTGGTGAAGATGAAGGAGATTGCTGAAGCTTATCTGGGGCAGAAGGTGTCAAATGCAGTTATTACAGTTCCTGCCTATTTCAATGACTCGCAGAGGCAAGCCACTAAAGACGCTGGAGTGATCGCTGGGCTCAATGTCCTCAGAATCATCAACGAGCCCACGGCTGCAGCCATCGCCTACGGCCTTGACAAAGGCAAAGGAGCAGAACGCAACGTCCTGATCTTTGACCTGGGTGGAGGCACCTTTGACGTGTCCATCCTGACCATTGAAGATGGCATCTTTGAGGTGAAGGCCACAGCCGGAGACACTCATCTGGGTGGCGAGGACTTTGACAACCGCATGGTGAATCACTTTGTAGAAGAATTCAAGAGGAAGCACAAGAAGGACATCAGTCAGAACAAGAGGGCACTGAGGAGGCTGCGGACAGCGTGCGAGCGAGCCAAGAGAACCCTCTCCTCCAGCTCTCAGGCCAGCATTGAGATCGACTCGCTGTACGAGGGCATCGACTTCTACACGTCCATCACAAGAGCGCGCTTTGAAGAGATGTGCTCAGACCTCTTCAGGGGAACACTTGAGCCTGTGGAGAAAGCCCTGAGAGACGCCAAGATGGACAAGTCTCAGATCCATGACGTCGTCCTGGTTGGTGGATCAACAAGAATCCCAAAGATCCAGAAGCTCCTGCAGGATTTCTTCAACGGCAGGGACTTGAACAAGAGCATCAACCCAGATAAGGCAGTGGCTTATGGTGCAGCGGTGCAAGCCGCCATCCTCATGGGTGACACATCTGGAAATGTCCAGGACCTGCTGCGGCTGGATGTTGCGCCACTGTCTTTGGGCATCGAGACTGCAGGTGGAGTCATGACAGCCCTCATCAAACGCAACACCACCATCCCCACCAAACAGACCCAGACATTCACCACCTACTCAGACAACCAGCCCAGTGTCCTGATCCAGGTGTATGAGGGAGAGAGGGCCATGACAAAAGACAACAACCTGCTGGGTAAATTTGAGCTCACAGGAATTCCACCTGCACCACGGGGAGTCCCGCAGATTGAAGTGACCTTTGACATTGACGCCAATGGAATCCTGAATGTGTCAGCAGTGGACAAAAGCACTGGAAAAGAGAACAAGATCACCATCACCAATGACAAGGGCAGACTGAGCAAAGATGAGATCGAGAGAATGGTGCAGGACGCAGAAAAGTACAAAGCTGAAGATGATCAGCAAAGAGAGAAGATTTCTGCCAAAAACTCCCTGGAGTCTTACTCTATGCCTTAAACATGAAGAGCAGTGTGGAAGATGAGAACCTGAAAGGCAAGATCAGCGAGGATGACAAGAAGAAAGTCATCGAGAAATGCAACACCGCCATCAGCTGGCTAGAGAACAACCAGCTGGCTGATAAGGAGGAGTTTGAACATCAGCTGAAGGAGCTGGAGAAAGTCTGCAACCCAATCATCACTAAGCTTTATCAGGGAGGGATGCCAGCTGGAGGCTGTGGAGCTCAGGCACGGGGCGGATCAGGGGCCGCTTCCCAGGGACCAACTATTGAAGAGGTGGATTAAAACGCCTTATGAACTGAATGGTACATGCAAGGACTGATATAAATATTTTCTTTTTGGTTCCTCGATTTTGTTTTCAGGCCTTATTACATTATGATTCCTTTTTATACACCGCTAATGCTCACACTTTCCTTCGGTCCAAAAATTATATGTAAACCGTCATATCACTGTACAGTATTAGTTTACTCCATCTGCACTTGAAAACATTTTGCAACTAAATAAAGTGCTCTGCAACTTGACATTTAGTCAATATGTTTTGACTTCAAAAGTAAGCTTAAAATATGTAAGGTTATTTTACATTAGTTTTCATTTATGTTTTCTTACAGTTGCATGTTGATAAATGTTGTGGAAAAACTATGTAAATAAAATGTTTAATATTTATTTCAAAAAGTGTTGTTTTTATGTACTCTAAAACTAAATCTAAACAGTGACCTTATATTTCTTCAAACAAACAGATGGCAGTATCAAACAAGAGTCAGGCAGTCTCCATGTATTATGGACTAGTCACATTGCATATATCAAATAAATATTTATCAGAAATGACTACAGGCCATAAAGACTGACTACTTGATAACACAAAAGACATCCATATTATTACCAGAGTTGAAGGTGCAGATTCACTAATGACTTTTGGGCTGAAATCTTTCTACACATTTATGCTGTAGTTACTGACATAAGCAGCAGGGGTCAGTACATGCTGACTGTAAAACAGACCAACACAAATCCCTCTGTCGTATTTCCTGGAAGGCTTTGAACCCAGGCATGAGCACAGCCAAAAAGAGACTATGACATTATCTTTCTCAACTTGAGACGGATCCCTGCCTCATCCAAACACCCTTCCAATAGAAATAAACTGGCTTCTTCATGAACAGTCCCTCAAACATACACAAGATGTTTAATGGAATTATTCAATTCATCTACAGTGCAACACCATCTGGAGTTACTAAAATGATATTGAATGTCAAATTGTAGCACACATTGCAAAGATACACAAAAGTACATGAGGTGACCCTTACTTTACTGCTCATATCTGATTTCAATAAATCAGTGTCAGATGTGTTATTTTGTTATTCAAGTACCACAGGTAAGACTGTTCACCATGGACATGACAGCAAACATGTATACTATATGATTAAATAAGTATGACTTATAAATGGACTAATGTTCTGAGAAAACACTTGTGTGAAGTTCAATTTACAACATTTATGGCATAATGTTGATTACAACAATAAAATATTTCAATTCTTTAAACAATGGAAGAAAATTAAGGATTTTAATATAGGAATTTGTAAATAATTTAAAAGCAGAAATTTGAAGCTTATAATATTAAAAAATGAACTTACATTACTTCATCTGTTAACACTCGTGTTGTAATTGAGCTGTGAAATTATGTTTAAATAATAATTTATATACATCACACTAAAATCATAGTATAATGTCTTGTGGTGATACTATTGTAACATATTTGAACATTTATGGATTGGCCTCATTCACTTTCCTTGTGACTCACTGTAACCCAGAGTTGTTGTTTTTTAAGAAGGAGGGGAAAGTGGACTTTTTTGTGTCAATAAGCATTATGCCACAAATGCTTTCAATTGAATTAAACCTGTATTGAACCCAAAAATATTCCTTCAATCCTCCTGAAGCTACTGATTTTGGTCATAAGTAACACATTCAGCCATCATTGTAACAGCTGCTGATGAGTTATAATGATCACTGATTAGAGTAATTATGTTGGCATCAGGCATGTGTGTTTATGCTGTGACTGCAGTCAGTAAGCCATGAATGTGAGTGTCAGGCCACTACGTGTGAAATGCAACATTGCAAACACTCTCCCTTAAAGCAGTGTCCATGGCATGACAAGGACGGCCCTTTGGGGGCAGAGCATAACGATCAAAACCTGATCCACCATAGAAAGTACAACCTCAAGAATGGAGGAACAATAAAAACAAAACACCTCATCAAAGACAGACTGAGGGACAGTAAAGAGGATCCATTTACATATATAGGACACATGACATGCTCTTGAAAAACATCCTGGTAGCTCCTTGATCCCCACACATTTACAGTACATTTAGCTGTTTGTTTGTTTCATAGTAACCCTAAATCTCATCCTAATTGTATGGGAACAAATATCGTAACTCTAGTGGACAGAACAACTGCACCCTTTTAATTTAATATCAGACAAACAGATACCCATACTCACACCCAAACACATGCAGAATGAATACAGTTCACCTCTAAGTTGATACCGTCCAGTGCTGTTTAAACATACTACAACCACATATACGTGCTTATACGCTCATAAACGAAACTAAAACACATACTAAATACTAATACTAAATAAATGGTATTGAATAGCTTTAAATGTAACAAATGGCCACTGATAAAAATAATGTTATGCATAATAATTATGGTACAATAGTAATTGTAACGTGTAACAAGGACACTGTAAAATAAAGCATAATTACCTTATTTGTTAATCAGCATTTTGTCCACTTTAGTTTTTTTCTTTGTGTAAAAACAGCTTCATTGTTGATGGCCAGGCTGGTCAATGTAGAAATTCACTAAACAAAATAAATAAAATATATGTTATCATTACATGAAAAAAACAAGACAACAAAAAAAAAAAAACATATGGGAACAACTTAATCCTTCCCTAAAATGCATTTTCATGATTACATAACCAGCTAAAAAAAATTCGCTGGCCACAAAATAATTGTCATTTTAGAACATTGTATACATTAACTGGCAATAAAAACTATTCTAATACATTTACATTTTTAAATGACACCAATTAACGCATTTCACTTTGCTATTCCTAAAACAAACTGAAACTAGAAAACACTGAAAAATTCTAACTAATATAAACTATGAGAAAACTAACACTAAATTAAACTTAAGGCAAATTAAAAATATCTGTATAATAAATGTAAATATAATAGCACATCTACCAATAGGAGCATCAGCAGACATGAGGTGCACATGCTCATTCTGCTGCTGCTGGTGATGGTGATGCTTAGGATGATTATAATGATTAGCTGCTGACAACAGCACATTGGTGGGCCCGTCCACTTAGGTGAAAACATCAAGGGTTGCTAAGAAACAATACTTGTGGTTGGGCCTTGTAAGGATACAGCCAGCAGCAAAGCAAGAGGTCGACACCCCTAAAGCCAGGCTAAAAATAACCCGGAGTGAATGAAGAGAGAGAGAGAGAGACTGTTGGACTTTCTTTGGGATATCCTCTGCCCTCTCCTCTTTCAAGAATACCCAAGGACAACCCTCGCTATTAATAATAGCGGTAAGAAGCTGTTCCCACAGAAATGTTCCTTCACTGTAAAAGCTGATAACTGTTTTTTCACAGCTGTGACATCTAATACCCAACCCAACATCCAATATAGATAATGTTTGTCCTTGCCTTTATGACGATCGGTGCATCTATTATATTATAGAATGAGATGTGTCAAAACACATTAAATCATCAATGGTTTCAAAGGTGCTACTATTAATGTTACCCAACTTAAATAACAAAAGAACAAGTTTTATTGCATTAGCTGCTAAGCTACATTAGGAAAAAAAATGACATTATAACACTTTGTGTAACCTGATGTAGATCAAGTAATACTGAACAATATTTCTATTAAAATATAAATAAATAATTTAGAAGTTGCCACGTGAGCACTTTAGATTACATGACAAAACATTTTTAGGGGCAGAACATTTTTCAAAGCAAGCAATCCATTCCTGAACAGAAAAAAAATTGTAAAAAGTGCTTTTCCAGGTCCATCCAGTAAATGTTATGAATGTATTCACGTGCCTTCTGCGTGTGTATCCTATATAGAAGTGTCAGTCATTAAAGAGCGGATTACGGCACCATACTTTGGAGCCAGAGATTCAAATAACCAAGAATAGGGACAGTGCTGAGAATTTAACACCATTCCTGTCCAACACCTGTCACACACTTGTTTGGCATGCACACATGTACACAACATACTGTACACGTGTGTAAAATGACATTGGCCTCGGCATATGGTACATTCTTAAAAATAAAAGTTCCAAAGGGGGGTTTATGCAGCAATGCCATAAAAGAACTGTGTTTGGTTTCCAATAGAACCATTCATTGAACAGTTCTGTAAAGAACATATTAATAATCTAAAGGAACTTTTTCCACCATAAAGAACCTTTTGTGGAATGGAAAGGTTCCATGGATGTTAAAGGTTCTTTATGGGACCATTGATGCCAATAACCTTTATTTTTTCTATATTCATGTGCATTTATTAAAAAAGTGAATAAGAAAGAAAGAAGTCATTAATCACTGTCAAATCTTCCCAAGCTGTTGTACTTTCTCAGATTCCTCAATTGCAAATTTTTCACTCTTTCAATCCTGATCTTTTTCTTTATAATGATTTTGCCATCTCCCTTTTACACTCCTCTCACTCACCACTGCATATATTTAACCTTCAATTCATCGCTGCATCTTGGCTTTCCTGAGTCCCTCTTCTCTTTCCCTTGATCCATCTTCCTGTCATCAGCGTGCCTCTATATGTTCCGCAGGGCAAGTGTAGACCTAAAGGGAAGAGAGCAGTACAAAATGACAGAGTTAAAGAAGGATAAATATATACCCATCAAACCAGGGAACTTTATTTTTTAAATCTTTCGGCACTAATCTGTCAGATCCATGTGTCCCATCTCTTTCCAGTAAAACATTATGTCCAGCTATCACAACTGAATGATTCCTATCAAACTTCCTGTTCTGAAAATCCAAGTGCTTTGCCATTTTGTGCATCTAGCAGCTGGTTTACTGATAGAATGTGATGATATTTCACTAGTATGTTTTCATATTTCATAAATTCACACACACACACACACGCGTCTTGGTTTACTATCTTTGTAAAGACTCTCCATGAACGTAATGGTTTTTACAATGTACAAACAGTATATTCTCTCCCCTACACTGCCCTATATAGCTAAACCTACCCATCACAGGAAACATTATGCAGTTTTACATAAAAAAATAATAAAAAAATCATTCTGTATGATCTATAAGCGTGTTTACCCATGGAGACCTCAATTTAGGTCCTCACAGTGACACAAGTCACCATGAGTCTGTGTGCATTCAGGTTTAAAATCCCACCCTGGATAGAAAAACATGTACACACACACACAAATATTTATTTAGTTGTCAAAAGTTACTTATATCCCTCATAAATCAGGGCCAGGGTGTATTATAAATCTTTATATACAAATTATTTTGTAATTTGAATATTGGAATACCCACAAGTCCAATGACTGATATATATTTATTTATTTATTTTATTTATTTTTTGCAGCTATGTGAACCATGCTGCAACATGAGCACAGACATGCCAGCAGCACCGGGACACATTCTGTGGGACAACAGGATGGCATGTCAGAATCATGACACACAGGCACACCTGATGGGGCCAGGGTCAGAAAGGGAGCAAGGGGTCGAGTTGAAAAGTCACAGAGAGTCAGTGGTGAAATATATTTAAAGAACTTTCAAAATAATTAAACAACAGGAGACAGGATGCATTATACCTGTGTGTGAACTTTAACATTAACAATGCATGAATGGCTATATTACTGCTGTATCCCTCATGCTCCCCATTTCTTCAGCAGCAATAAGGCTGTGACTGGAGCAAAAATCCAAAAAAACAAATGGGTTGAGCTGCTGCTGGTCCACTGTCACTCAGATCTATTTATACAGGACACACACAACTGCAACTCAATCTACAGTTACACAAGTACCAAAAGAACTATCAACCCCCACCGACACAGACAAGAGTGTCTAGTTCCACACCTACATAACAATAGCTGAAGTAGGAGAACAAGTCTTCACACAAACATTTCAGTGAGGAGAGGCAGGGAATGGTTTTCAGAGACTATTTTGAGAATTCACTGTGAAAAAAACTTTTCATGATTAGTATCACAATATTTTTTCTTTTGTCAAATCAACTTAAATAATTTATTTTGTTCAGATAACATATAATTTAGAGTTTCTGATGATTAAATCATTCTCCTTCATTGTATTAAGTCACTTTTTCCATTTCAATGAACTTAAAATTAAGGCAACCAGGTTACTTACTTTTTAAGTAAACCAACAATATTCTTTTTACAGTGTTGTACGATCTCAGCATGAAAATGTGTTTAAATATATATATATATATATATATATATATATATATATATATATATATATATATATATATATATATATATATATATATATATATATATATATATATATATATATATATATATATATATATATATATATATATATATATATATATATATATATATATATATATATTTGTGTTAAATATATAAATACTGTCCCTATATATATATATATATATATATATATATATATATATATATATATATATATATATATATATATATATATATATATATATATATATATATATATATATAAAATGGACCAAATTATTTTATTGTTATTTATATACTATTTTATGTATATTTCCTGAATCAGCGTTTCATTTTAGTTTTAGTTTTTTTGTGTGATATTTGCCATATTATTCTTTTTTTTCCTATTTAGCTATAATTCATATTTATTTTCAGTATATTTAAGTTTTACTATTTTAGCATTTAAACTTAGAAAATTCAAAATATTGCCTTCTTATTCAGTTTTTTTAACTACTATTTATTTTTTTTAGTGTTTAATTAATGAAGACTACACTTTAACTGCTATAGTCTTAATTAAAAACAACAACACAGATAGTGGTATGTTCTATAAAGTGTGCTGTCTTTGAAAATAAGGAATGAGTGATAGAGGATTTTTGCCAAATACCTAATAGAAGTGTGAAAAACGTAGACAGATGGTGAATGAAAAATCATCATCCATTGTATTTGTTATAATAAGAATATATAGACATTTACTTAACCATCTGACAGTCTTATAATGCTCTGGTTGCCTGTATGTATAATGCACATTGGACTGCATGACCAAGTGCATGCTAAAACAAACATATATATAATATGATAAGACTCATATATTCTAAATATTCTGATCCAATCTGACTTCTGAACTGTAATTCTCCCTGAATCAATCATACTGTTGGTTTATTGGCCAGAGGACAACTGGCCCACCGACTGAGCTTGTTTTTATTCCCCCATTCTGTCACATCGATGGAGTTTTAGGTCCTTGCTACAGTCGCCTTTGGCCTGCTTAGTTGGAGACACTTAATATTCAACAATATTATTGATCTGCCTCCATTGATACCATTAAATGAGAACTAAACTGAGCTGGACGATGACATCACTGTTTTCTCCAGAGCGGCTGTATCTATATAAATTAACTAAATTAATAACTTTTTTATAACAGAAATGAACCATCAATGTACTTACTTAAGCTGGCTGACACTATTTTCTTCTAGATCTGCTGTACAGGCGATTTAGTTTCAGCTGACATTAGAATGACAATGATCTGCAAGCCTGTGACTTGATTGAAATGACCATCATTTGTCATTTTTTGTCGTTTTAAATTATGATGCCAAATGTCTTAACCCACTATCACAATATCATTTTAAACAACTAAAGATCTCCACTACACAATACAGCGAAAAAAATATTAAATGCAAAAAAAAAATAGTTTGTCCTATATCCATTGCTTTACTTAATTTACCCCAAATTATCAGCTTGCTTTTTTAAAAAGAAAAGAAGATAAAGAATGGGCATTAAATGGGCTAAAATCACATGGTGGTTTCTTCCTATTCTCTAATTTGGTTTGACAAAAACTATTGAACCAGTCATCCATCTCCGTCTATTCAAACAAACTATCTGGTTACAAGATAAGACTGTCAACATAGAGCCTTCATTTGTACCTTAATGGCCCTTCTTCCTACCCCCCCCCCTTTCTTTCCCACTTTACGCACTCTTACTAATTAATCCTCAGACTGTTTTACAGCACACTTGCCATGTCTGAAGTGATGCTTTACCCACTCACTTTTTCCATAACTGTACATCCCAGGTGCTAATCCTCTCTGAGGATGGAGACCTGACATTCTTCATACATTTTCAAATGTACCCTCACATTATAGTTCTTCTAGAATGGATAAATATTAATCCCATTCACATAATTATAACAAAGCCCCTACATAAATCCAAGTCCTTGGTTATGCATATCAACATCCCAAAATCATTTGAGCTATCATTCATCTGACCCTCCACCCCCATCATCACCATCCCAACACCACAATTCCCCATTCACCCTTCTCCATTCCCCTGTTGGTGCATGTTCCAAAAACAGACCCCAATTTTAACCCCGCTTTCAAGGCTGCTCACACCCGCTGCAGTTGTCACCCAATTGCTCCAATCACCTCTCTTCATCTCTTTTCTCAAGGCCTTGCCCCCTTCCCCACCATATTTGTATTATCTCAGCCAATAGGGGGCCTCCTCTGGGTGTGACCTGAGCAATGGTTAGCCTGGTGTCTTTATAAAACTCTACGGAGATGAGTGGAAGTTTGCACTTCTGTCAGCCCTGCACTCCAGAGGAAGGAGAGCAGAGAGAGAAAGAGAGAGGGAGAGATTATCGAGGGGCCATCCGTTTTGTCCCTATCCTACACTTTAAAAAGTGTTGGTGCGTACTCTCTCAATCTTTTTTCTTTTCTTTTTTATATGATTAAGGGATTCATTAGTTTCTCAATGACCTGTAAAAATGTTAAAACCGGACATTTCTCAATTTTTCTGAGTGGAAATCCAACTTACCTACATCTTGTATTGTTTTTGTGAAGTCTCCCCTTTGAGCAGACAGGATGGAGAACGCACACACCAAGGAAACAGCAGAATGCCTGGCCTGACTTCGCGCGTGAGCGAGAGCACAGGCCTCTGGTCTCAGATCAGGTCAAGAAAACCAAGAAAGTTTGGATTCAACGGTGAGGAAAGCATGAACAAAGTGGATGGAGGCTTTTTAAAATATGAATGGATGTTGATTACAATGAAACAAAGTTGGAGTAAATTGACAGAGCAGGCTATTTTGAAGCAAGAATTCCAACTTAGTTTTGTGTAGAATGATTAGTTGTGATTATTTAGTTGACGACAGGCATCAGACAAGATGAATGAGTAACACTGTATCTTAAGACATATTCAAATGCATTCAAACATCTCCTGAAGGGTTTTCTTATCATTTACAAGAAATTAGAGCTCTCAGCCAAAGGCAAAATAACCCTGAACAGATGCACTGATCCATGCTGCACAATAACATTAAGTTTCAAAAGCAAGACTAGATAGAGAAAGAAAGAAAAAAGTGACAGCTGAAACACAGGAACCATTTTAAGTCACCAGGGACTTCAGTAGAAGGTCAAACAGAAGGACAAACTTCTAGAGCTACTAATTGAATAAGTTTTATACGTGCAATCTAATTTCTGAATGAACCTTATTATACAATTATTTAATGTGCTATATATGTTATGGGGATTGTTTATGGGAAAGATATATTAATGTCTAATTCTAATGGTTCTGTTTTGACCACCTCCTCCAATCATCTTGTCAGACTGGACTAAATCAACCAATCACAGAGCTCCCTGCTGAAGAAGGTACGTTTTTAATTTACTGTTTTTATTGCTTTTTATGAGAAGACCTAGACCTAGAATCTGACGACATGTCTGTATTTTACACATACGGTCTGTCTATCATACACATTTATCTACCTGACCTTCCCTCTCAGGCAAGACCATCTGGGAGCTGGTGGTTGAGCAGTTTGAAGCATCTTGGTCGGATCTGCTGTTGGCTGGCTGGATCTCTTTGTGAGTAAATAGAAACTGCATAACATCGAATGAGTCTAAATCTTCAGAAACCTCACTTTCCACAGGTAGTGATTCAGTAATTCAGTACACTCTAGAAAATGCTGGATTGTTTCAACCCAAGTTTGGGTCAAATATGGACAAACCCAAATGTTGGGTTAAAACTGAAATTACAAAATTTACAGTCGAAAGTGAAATGTGAAGTTGGGTTAAAATTTTAGATGACATCTTTAACCCAATCGTTTGGGTTTGTCCATATTTTACCCAAATTTGGGTTAAAACAACCCAGCGTTGTTTAGAGTGTAATTTCATAGCCTGCACTCTAAAAGTCTGCTGGGTTGTTTTTAACCCAACTTGGGTCAAGTATGGACAAACCCAGCCATTGGGTTACATTTTTAAATTACATTTTTAACCCAACATTTGGGTTTGTCCATATTTGAGCCAAAGTTGGGTTAAACAACCCAGCATTTTTAGAGTGTGGCAATATGCTGACCTGTCTAAAGTCATAGAGCTGTAACATTTAATGACTTCACAGGCTTTCATTTATGGGTTCAGACAAAAATATAAATAATATACGATAATGTACAAGAGAAGGACAGGGAACACATTTCCCACATTCACATCCGTTCCTGTCAATCAAATTAAATGGTAACCCTTTAGCCCTGTGTATATAATGGGAAGACCATAATCCAGCTGTCTATCTGTTCTGGGTAGTATGGAAACCTTCACTGGTTGCATAAAGCAACACGCTACGTATGAGGCATCTTTTCTGAGTCCCACATGCGCATATGCCCTCTGATTTTGAAATCTGAGTACATTCCGTACTGATAATAACACCATCGGCACATAAAACTGCATTCTTCTTCCAAACCTGTTTTGGAATAACTGAAGCAGGCAGCATTAGTTCTGCTGTTTTGTTCAGGCCCATGACATCACAGCTGTCATTATGGCCTTAGAAGGCCAGGAAGAAGCTTTGAAGAGAAGCAAGGACAGCAAAGACAGAAAGGAGAGAAAAAGAGAAAAGAAAGAGTGAGCAATTAAAACTGAGAGAGGAAGAGAAGTGTTATTTTAAGGTGGTCTTAAGCCAGTCCAAGAAACTCATCTACCCGCAAGGGTCAAAGATGGAAGGAATGAAAGACAAATCATTAGAAAGACTGTAAAGGTGAAGAAGAAAGACAGAGCAGCAGGTGCTACTGTGGCGTAAATCGAGTAAAGCACGCGCACATGTGAGAATTACTGGAGAGCGATCTAGCTGTAACACTTCAACCGTAACTCAATGTTCAGATGAAGTGCAAGTGTCTGTGTGTGTGTGTTGTGGTGGTGGTGGTGGTGGGGGTGTGCAAAACTTCAGAGGGTATGCATGCGGCACTCATTCACAATTTCACACACATCCACTAGCTATTTAATTAGATTCCAATGAGGTGCACAAATAGTAGATCTTAAATCAATTTCTATTCTACCTCCGAATGGATGTCTCTCTTACACTCCAGCTCTCTCTCTCGGTTCATCAGGTACTGGCCTTGTTTGAGGAAGGTGAGGAACCGTCACTGCCTTTGTCTGAGCCTTTGGTCATTCTCCTCATCCTTATCGCCAATGCTGTGGTTGTGAGTATGGCAGGTGAATATGCGCATCAATTTTAAATCCATATATATATATATATATATATATATATATATAATTTTTTTTTCAATGTGATGCCATTTGAGTTTGACATGGCATTTTTTTTTCCAAGAAATAAAATAATCAATTTTACTTTTTTTAATTTAGCCATTTTCAATGTGATACCATTTGGTTTGACAGCCATGTTTTTTGTTTTGTTTTTTTTTCCCCAAGAAAATAAAATAATCAAATGTACTTTTTTTTTATTTAGCCATTTCAATGTGATGCCATTTGGTTTGGTTTATTTTGTCATCTAATACAATAAAATTCATAGATTTCAAAAGAAACTTAAGAGCCTAAAACTGTAGAACTCAAAGTGGTTACATCATAGGTTAAAGGCACAGCTGTATTTACCCTAGGGGCCTCTAGGAACACGAATAACAACAATGGTAAAAAGACTGAGAGGCTGGTCAGATTTCATCAAGGGTCCATGTGGCTGCCACAATAGTCATTAAAAAAGTATGCACACCCTTGGAAGGAGAGGGCAGTCAGAGTGTAAAATCCTAAGGGGAGCAGAAGCTGATCTAGATGTTTGTTTTGACAGGAGCGTAATGCAGAGAGTGCAATTGAGGCTCTAAAGGAGTATGAGCCAGAAATGGGGCAAAGTCTACGTGCTGACAGAAAGAGGCGTACAGATATCAAAAGCCCGAGAGATTTGTTCCTGGAGACATTGTGGAAGTGTCAGGTATACCAATGGATCTGAGCATCTGACATCAGAGCATCGGTAGCACAGAATGATCCCATAATGCTCACACACATCAGAATAGCACAAGCATCTGAGAATGGAAATGCAGAGTAAGCAACACCTTCAAGCCAACTGTTACACTCTGTAACCACAACGATGTCAAGTAATGAGACATGTGTTGAGGGGTACTATATGGGACTCATGCCCTTGAGAAAGTGTGAACATCCTTTTAAGGCAAATAAGGGGTGTGTGTGTGACAGTGGGAGGAAGAATATAGAGTAATGGGATCAGAAAAGGCTGAAAGAACACACGAGACCACGAGCAAAGAAAAGGCCTGTATATAAATACATCCCAGCACCTGTTCCTCTACTTGCCCTCTCTCGATCCCTAGCCCCTTCTCTTTCCCTCTTCCACCTGTTCCTTCCTCATCACTCATTTTTTCTCTCCAGGCCTCTTGTTCACCACTATGAAGGTCAACTTGTCCTTGCTTTTCTCTTCTCACTCAATTGCCCTTGGTCAGATCCTCCTTTTTCGATCTCTTAACCTTTCACCAAAAGATCTGCCAACATTATCGACAGTGACATCTTCAGACTAGATTCAGGGGCCAATCCTGCTTCTGGTGGGTAATTTTCCTACAAAATGTAAGCTCCAACATATCTGCTTGGATGTTTCATCAACCCTACTAACATTGGTTAGCTGGTTCAGATGTGTTTTAGTAGGGTTGGAGCTAAACTGTAAGAAGGTGGACCCCCAAGAACAGGATTGGACAACCTAGACTGGACAAGAAGGAAATATAAATCATTGCCAAACCATTAATCAGATCAATATTCTAGAGAAGCTTTGAATATATACATTTATAAATGCTTATAATACAAAAATTGGAAATATTGAGAGAAACTGACGAGACACCTTAAAGGTGTCAAGAGCCTTTCTATACTTCGGTTAGTATTAGTTTTAAACATGTATTGCAATGCTCTTCATATATGCGTGTTCTCAATTCCTAACTTTTTCCTGTGTAGTTGGTGACAAAGTCCCTGCTGATATCAGAATCACTGCAATCCGCTCAACAACTCTGCGTGTGGACCAATCTATCCTCACTGGTTAGTCTCTGATTTGCAACATCTGGGCTCCCAATACACACAAAAATACACATACCTCTTTGGCCTTCTCTGACCTCCTTTATCACTTTATTCTCAGGCGAGTCTGTAAGTGTGATTAAACACACAGAGTCTGTTCCTGACCTCAGGGCTGTCAACCAGGACAAGAAGAACATGCTTTTCTCAGTGAGTTTCCCTTCCTTCAGCCTTATGTTGCTGTTCTCCTCTGTCTCCAGCACTAGTCCTAAACATCTCCCTCTCATTGTCCCAGGGTACTAACATCGCTGCTGGCAAGGCTGTCGGAGTTGTGGTTGCCACCGGTGTGTCAACTGAGATCGGTAAGATCCGTGATCAGATGGCTGCCACTGAGCAGGAGAAGACCCCCTTGCAGCAGAAGCTGGATGAGTTCGGTGAGCAACTCTCCAAAGTCATCTCCCTCATCTGTGTGGCTGTCTGGCTTATCAACATTGGCCACTTCAACGACCCAGTCCACGGCGGCTCCTGGATCCGTGGTGCTGTCTACTACTTCAAGATCGCTGTGGCTCTTGCCGTAGCCGCCATTCCCGAAGGTGAGAATACAGGAGTCATGAAACAAATCGCCGTTAAATCAAGAGTAAAATGCAGACAAGATCGATGTAGACTTTGTAAGTTGAGCAAATCCAACAGAGATTTCTTTTCCGAGCAGGTCTGCCTGCTGTCATCACAACCTGCTTGGCTCTGGGAACCCGTCGCATGGCTAAGAGAATGCCATCGTCCGCTCTCTTCCTCTGTAGAGACTCTGGGCTGCACATCTGTCATTTGCTCAGACAAGACTGGCACCCTCACCACCAACCAGATGTGTGTTACAAAGGTTTGCGAGAGTCTAACTCCTAAAGCAATCACTAATATACCAGTCATCTTGATACAACCATTTTAACCACACAATTTTAAGCTTCATTCTCTTTGCATTTAGATGTTCATCATTGAAAAGGTGGATGGTGAATCGGTGTCTCTTGACCAGTATGACATTTCTGGATCCAAGTACACACCAGAAGGAGAAGTGTAAGTGATTTTATATTTATTAAGTGACACTCACGCACAAGCACACACAGAATCACCATTCTTCTTTCTTTACCTTGCAGTACTAAGGGAGGACGTCCTGTCAATTGTGGCCAGTACGATGGCCTTGTTGAGCTGGCAACCATTTGCGCCTTGTGCAACGACTCTTCTCTGGACTACAATGAGGTAAACAAACCTTTATTCTGTCTCCATCTCATCTAAGCTATTCAAATTATACAGCAATAACAGAGCTTTACACTCACTCTTTGTTTTACAGTCTAAAGGCATCTATGAGAGAAGTGGGTGAGGCTACAGAGACTGCCCTGTGCTGCCTGGTTGAAAAGATGAATGTGTTCGGCACTGAAGTCCGTGGCCTGTCCAAGGTTGAAAGAGCAAATACATGCTGCACTGTAAGTATCTCAGACTCTTCTGCGCCCTTTAAGTTAATTTTGGACCGCTGTACTGTGTCTGAATATATTTCAGTTCTAAGTTGAAACCTTTAGTCCTGTTTCTATGACTGAAATATCACAAGGATTGAATTTTCAGTAAATTCCATATCGGTCAGTATATCTATATAATTTGCTGCTCTTGGTTTCCTAGGTGATCAAACAGCTTATGAAGAAGGACTTTACTCTTGAGTTCTCCCGTGACAGAAAGTCCATGTCTGCCTATTGCTCCCCTGCAAAGGCCTTCCAAGGCCCCAGTTGGAAACAAGATGTTTGTCAAGGTAGAGACACGATCCTTGAAATGAACAAGAAAAAATGAATACCTCAAGAAGAATCTTAAACACAAAACCGTTATTGCTGTAGGGTGCTCCTGAGGGCGTGATTGAGAGATGTGCCTATGTGCGTGTTGGCACCACCCCGTGTGCCCCTGACTGGTCCAGTTAAGGATAAGATCATGGCTGTGATCAAGGAATGGGGTACTGGTCGCGATACCCTGCGCTGCCTGGCTCTGGCAACCCGTGACAACCCTCTGAGACGGGAGGAAATGAACCTGGAGGACTCTACCAAGTTTGCTGAATATGAGGTCTTTTTGCTAAGAGAGATAAACATGGCCAAATATTCCTTCTGCCTTTTTCTAATTTTTTTTCTTTCCTTGCAGACTGATCTTACCTTTGTGGGTTGTGTTGGTATGCTGGATCCTCCTTGTAAAGAGGTTGTTGGATCCATTGAGCTGTGCAGGGCTGCTGGCATCCGTGTGATCATGATCACAGGTAAACCATGTTCAATTTTCAAATCAGTGCTGACATTTCTTAAAACAGCACTGGAACATGTCATTCTAGGCAGACATACTCCTGCTTTGCCTCTTTTTTGAAAACTATTCCTGAAAAAAAAAACAACAAAAAAAACAGTTGGTTATATTGTGCACAACAGTATACTTGCTTGTGATGTTAACTTCACAAGTCAGCGGCAATTAGCATTTAATTTCCCACAATGATACTTCACTGGCACAAAACATTTGAAAAAGAAAAGGTTAATATTAATGCAGTAATCCTGAAAATATCTTTCTGTTTCCAGGAGATAACAAGGGTACCGCTGTGGCTATCTGCCGCCGTATTGGCATCTTCACTGATGACGAGGATGTGACAGGCCGTGCTTTCACTGGTCGTGAGTTTGATGACCTGCCACTGGCCCAACAGAGAGAAGCTGTGCGTAAGGCTTGCTGTTATGCTCGTGTCGAGCCCTCTCACAAGAGCAAGATCGTTGAGTTCCTTCAAGGCTTCTCATGAGATCACCGCCATGGTAAGTGATCTCGAATGGAGCAAATTAAATTAAAGTGGACTGCATAGTAGTTTAGAATCCACTAGAATGTTTTTCACTATAAAATGAATTCTTACCTTTTTAATATTCCATTACCCCCACTATACATCCTCCAGACTGGTGATGGTGTGAATGATGCTCCTGCCCTGAAGAAGGCAGAGATTGGCATTGCCATGGGCTCTGGCACCGCTGTTGCCAAGTCAGCCTCTGAGATGGTCCTGGCCGACGACACCTCTCCAGCATTGTGGCTGCTGTTGAGGAGGGCAGAGCCATTTACAACAACATGAAGCAGTTTATCCGCTACCCTCATCTCCTCTAACCGTCGGTGAGGCTCGTCTGGTGGGTGACAGCCTCTCGCTCACACACACACATATCTATTTACCTTCTGAAATCAGGCATAGGTTGATTCTAAACCTTATATATTTTCTCCATCTTTTTCAGTATCTTCCTGACAGCTGCTCTTGGTCTTCCTGAGGCTCTGATCCCCGTTCAGCTTCTGTGGGTGAACCTGGTGACTGACGGTCTTCCTGCCACCGCTCTGGGCTTCAACCCCCCTGATTTGGACATCATGGGCAAGGCTCCCCGCTCCCCCAAAGAGCCCCTCATCTCTGGCTGGCTGTTCTTCAGGTACCTGGCCATTGGAGGTATGCTACTTTCAATTCTCCTGATTTAGTTGTGGTCCATTATAGGTTCACCATGCATTCATGCCATTCCACCTTACCTGATTACCTCAGATTGCATTACATATTCTGTTCAATCTCAGGTTATGTTGGTGCTGCAACTGTTGCTGCTGCTGGGTGGTGGTTCATCTACTGCGACGAGGCCCTAATGGTCTCCTTCTACCAGCTGGTGAGTCAAACATTATCTTAACTATAATGCTACAGTGTTGCAGTACTCAATACAGAGTCCAAGACCATATTTTATATGACTCAGTTGAGATCAGCTCTTTCAAGTCAGTCAAGTCAACCAATAAATATGGTCTTGGACTTGAGTATTGCAGCACTGCTGCTGCCTGACATCTCTGAATGTTGAGAATGAAGCATTTTCACAATAGAATAATAATGCTGTACCTGTTCTCTGTCACCAGTCCCACTTCATGCAGTGCACTGCTGACAACGAGGACTTTGCCGGTATTGAATGCGAGGTGTTTGAGGCTGCTCCACCCATGACAATGGCTCTGTCTGTGCTGGTCACCATTGAGATGTGCAACGCTCCTGAACAGGTCAGAACCGACCTGACTCCAAACCCAAACATCACAAAGCAGCTCAATTGACTTTTTTGTTGTTGCCGATTGTAACATACATTGGGGCATGTTTCTGCAGCTTGTCTGAGAATCAGTCTCTGCTGCGTATGCCTCCATGGAGCAATTTGTGGTTGGTTGGAGCCATGTCTCTCTCCATGTCTCTGCACTTCATGATCATCTACGTGGACCCTCTGCCTGTAAGTACTGCATCCATCCATCCATTCAGTTTGTGTTTATCAATATCACAGGATAAAGGGACTGCCATTAGGGAGCGACATTTTCCCAAGAGACAATGATTAGGCCTGGCCTATAAGACACTGGCATCTCCCAAAAGCTGCTGGATTTTAATGACAATTGCTTTTTCTCTGACAGATGATCTTCAAACGTAACCCATCTCAATGTAGAACAGTGGATCGTTGTACTGAAGCTTTCTTTCCGTCATCCTCATCGACGAGCTGCTCAAATTTGTTGCTCGCAACTGACCTGGGAGCGTGAGTAACAATTTAACATACTGACAAGTTTAGATTTACAAAATATAAATAAATGATAAAAACATTTTCATGTAAATGTATAACAGTTCCTAAATGCTAATATTTAAACTAAATTAAAACACTAAGCTTATTTAAAATGTAACACAAACACAAAACTAAATGTTGGTTACACAACTTACTGTGTAAGTTGACTAACTAATTGGATATTAATAAACAAATAAATTCCCATGATGATTTATTAATTTCCCCTTTTATTAAAATTGTATTCTACTGATACTTATCACTTTAAAACCTTCCTCTCTGCGTCCCATTTTTTCCAGAGGTGAAAATAATCCTTCTATTTTACCCTTCTCCTTCTTACTCTTTACTCAATCACCTATTTAACCCCTCTTTATCTCATTCCAGCCTAATCCTGTTCCCCTCAATATTCCTGTAACAAAGCAAGGTATCCCACAATCCTCTCCTGTCTCTGCGCTGCCTGCAGCCCTGTGTCTGTTTGTGTAAAGACAAATTGTGCTCTGTTCTTTAGCTTGTTGATTGACATGTATATATCATACTGTCAGTCATGGAGCTGAATCAGTGAATGACTGCAGTAATGCTTCAAGTTCATATAGCAATACATGCCATCGCTTTCTTAATGCTAAATCATACCTCATTCATGCTGGTTCTTGTCTGGTTAAAACTATACACATTCTGCTAAACTAAAGCAATTAGTTTAAGAATATTTACATAATTATGACTTTAAAGACATTTAGGATTATGTGCAACTAAGTCAATTTATGCCTATATTATTTAAACTTTACAATAGTGTTGTGGACTAATCTTTATGGCATCCTGTCTCACATAACTGATTTTCTTCAACAGTGAAAGATGAGAATTTAGTATCCAAAAAGTGGGACTGAAAAAGAGAAAAGAAGAACTGAGAAAAACTGAGAAATGAGGAGCTGAAAAGTGAACACTGTGAACCAGTGAAAATCACCTATGAAATGTTAAACCTTATTGAAGAAAGGAAAAAAAGTTATTTAAGTAAAAAGTGTTATGTATATGTACTAAGACTTAATATATATATTGTTATGAACAGTATATTCCAATGAAAATGCTATTCTTAAAATAAAGAGGTGTATAAACAAGCGTGGTCCATTACAGTCTTTTAGTTTATTCTTGATTTTTCATATTTAATGCATTCAGATTTGTTACCAACATTGTGCTACATTTACACTAACATATTTTAGCCCCATTCAAACAGATTTAGTGTTTTATCACAGATCATTAACATATCATTGATCTTCCACTGCTCATTGGCTCAGGCACCAGATACTTCATAATGAACTGATGGCTCTTTCCATTAAAGTGACTTTGGCCATAAACTGAATGCACAACTCATTACTAGGGTAGATAATAGTATAGTGAGGGGTAACTGTGACACAAAATATATGCTGATTTGTGTGATGACACCTTTTCTCGCTCTGCCAGAGAACAATAAGTTGAGAGAACGTTTCCACATTAAAATCATTTGAGGTATAAAAATATTACATTACATGTTACATTTACAGTTTTAATGCATTTATTGAAAAGTAAGATACATTTTATCTTTTGGTTTTGAGTTAACTGAAGGAATATGCTACCAATGTTGCTGGTGGTACTCAAATTTCATCATGGCCTGGGACAATTGTAACACTGGTTATGAATAAAAATAATATGAACTAAAAAATTTATTGCACTAGTAATTTCACAAAACATCATTTAGATTATCAAGTCAAAAACTAGCTACACTTAAACCATATATTAAATAGTAAAAATATTTTAGTTGAAATGCACGCATCTCATTTCTAACAGTTGTATTCATTACCCACTTTTACTTTAAACAATTTTTAAAGAGCTAATAAAATAGATTAGCATCCGAATATATTCAGCAATTAAAGCCACATATAATAATATTTTATATTATGAGTCTTTATCAAGATGGGTTTATTAATTGTACTGTTACTTTGGCACATAGATTTTATTTTATTATAGCAAAATATGTCAGGTCGATCTATAGTAGTTGTAAAAGTACAATTGCCCCAGTCTCTATCCCAGTATGTTTTTGGTTTTGATTTTTGCTGGTAACAGATGCTAATAATGAGTTATATATTTATATCTGTCAGTGTCTATTAGGAAAGAAGGATTTGAGCAGCAAGATACAACTTACACTGCAGTAGCATTAAGTCTAGAACAGACAGTAGGTTCGAATTTCACAAAATTCAAGTATTAATTCAATTCCAATTTGTTTACATTGATAAGGAATCATGTTTAGCCGGTATGTTTTGTTATGTATCATTAGAAGCATTGTGAATCCATGTGTGCAGGAATGGTCTTCAATCAATGTCAATGCATTTCTTTTGATGTAGGCAGCCCACCTCAACTTGGCCCTTTCTGAGGACCACCTCTTTGCCCGCAGAGGCTCTTCCTTTTGGTCTTCTGAAAAATAGTCACCTGTTCTTATATTTATTGTTTTATGTGGCATCTGCAGGTAAATCACTGAGTTCTTCAATCTCCTCCCCTAGGATCTGCTTGACTTGGTTCAATGATTCTGCTGGCAATCTGCTCCAATTTCATCTGAGAATGCAGAGAGAGGAAATTAAAAACTGTGCAAACTTTAATACAAAATCAAACTGTCACAGTTTAATAAAGTATATACAAGTATATAACTGGAGATTTACAAGATTTGTGAGCTCACTACACAACTGTCAGAATACAAAAATTGTCAAGTCAAATAAAAAATTAACTACAAAAGGTCATTATTTTTTAAAGTTAATTTTACTCATATGAGGGCAAATGTTTTCTAGTCGTAAAAATAATACACAATGTGTAATTTAATATGAATATAGGGGTATTTTTTTAAATTGTTTTTACATTTATTTTTATAAAAACAGACATACACAGAACACAATAATAAAGAATATATATAAATAATATTTTTGTAAGTTGCCTTTTTGTTAAGGCTTCTTCCTGCCTTATGGTCTCTCACTGAATGAGATACATTACTGTAGCACGGCTCAAACTACTAGAATGTAGCAATAAATTCAAACAAAATATCATGACACGTCAAAAATTGCATTCGGCGATCTGCTTATGCTTTAAGTTTACTGAAGTTTTCTCAGTAATAGCAAAATCAGAGTAGAAATCATATAGTGAGAGCATATCCTTATGTGTACATAAAAAATTGGTTGTCAAATAGAGACTGCATTATTAGAAGTCGCAATATGCCGGTGTATGATAATCGTGATATTCAAAGCATAAAATATCGACATTGTGTTAATTTAGAGTGTGGAAATATACGGTATTGGAGATAACCATGATGTTTAAAATAAATAGGACTGTTATGATAACATGACACGTAAATAGCTACTCCAGCGCGAGTACTTAGTTGACCTCGAGGCGGACACCCACACAGTCCGTTCCATCGCAGCTAGCCTACTCTGAAGAATGTCGTTTCGAGTGAGAGAGTGAAACACTCTGTCCACACCTGAAAAAAGTATGCTCGCCTGTATGGGAGTTCTTCGTCTCAAAAAAAAAAAACAGCACTTTAAAGGGGTTGGAGAAGTGCAGGCCTTTTTAGCGTAGGCCTATAGTTGGTTGTGTTATGTATCCTGATTGACTTTATGATTAGTTGAATCTGTTTTGCACATGCATCGCCACAGAGATGTGTGAAATTTCATGATTTATGAGTGACATTACTCAAGTAGAATTTTATAAAAAAATATTCTACTACCTAAAAGTTAAAGATTTTTATGTCACGCATGCATATCTATTTCCCTCATATTAAATATAGCTGCCCCAAATTCCAACGTCTTATGCCCAGGAACTTGTTCAAAATCCTGCCGCGACAGAAAGCACCATTTACATAGTTTTATATAAAATTGACATTACATTTGTCTCAAATGATCATAAATGACTTCACCCTGTGCTGCAATATACATTTAGTTTTACATTCATTTACAGGAGTCAGCTGCTTGAATGAAAATTGCTGTTATCGGATTTTCAGATGATATTACTCAATTCATTCAGTTAATGGATGATCTGAGATAAAGTGTTCAGATCATAGACTCAGCAACTATTGCATTTAATTGTACAGTGCAATCATAACATTATACAGACATTATCTTCATTTAATTATTTTAATTTGCCATAAACCGAGAAAGTGCGCATCCAGTGTCGAGTTGTCCTGAAATGCGACAAGGCGCTGCAGAATGTGTAGCCGCTAACCTTTTTACCCATCTCCGTGTCCATCACACTGTGGAATATGCAATTTTACAGAGAAGAAATTGCGATTATTTTACTTATTTATTATTATTTAACCTTCGCATTCTTGTCTTCCTTCAGAAAAATTTGCCATAGATTGAGTACGCAAAAAGTAAAAAATGTGGCTTGAGTTTATCAGGACCCTTATGTTTGATGGGTAATGTAAAAATTTAATTTTGACTACAAATATCACGATATATCGATATTGTAAATTCTTTTGGCCACAATAACTGTGGTGTGAAAATGCTTCATGCTTCATGCTGATCCAGTACCTGCAGTGACTGTGAGAGATGCACAAAATCCTTCTGCACAGCCTGACTAGTGTCTAGTTGAGTGCGCAGACTGATCACCTGACTGCGATACTCTAAACACTGCTGTTGTAACACCGCCTAAAAGATAAAGAGAGATGTAAACAACCATAATAAATTCAATAATATTCAACTTTCCACACCAAGATGCAGGCCTACCTTCTCCTGGATGTGAGATTTGTTCTCTTTCTGAAGGTGAGCAAGCGCCACCCGCAGACCCTGCACCTCCACGCGACACTCCTGCAGCTCAGCCTTCAGCTGCACACACAGATGGAATAATGGCTACGTTCTCACTGGAATACTGGCATAGCGCATCGTATATACACAGATAGTATTTGAAATAGTTATGCAATATACAACAAACATTTTCATGGTTGTCACATGGCCGTATTATGTACATGTTTAATTTTGAGTGCATCCAATTATAAAGAATGAATGGGATTATTTTTCAATTTCCTAATCCAATTCTGTGTAAAAATGTCTTAACTTTTCGTAACGTGATTAAAATAATGAGACGGTCATGTTATATAAAAAAAGTATATTTAGAATTTATATTTTCTATACAACAATAATACACTGATGATATCACTGGAAATGTTAGGCCAAGTTTGACTAAAACCAAAGGTCCTAAATTTATAGAGAAATCCTACACAGGTTACAAAGACACTGAAGTACAAACCCAAAAAAGAAGCCTTTTTGAAAACCAGTTAGTACACCAAGAAATAACACTAAAGAATTAAAGGTAGTCATACCTTTTCCCTTTGGATCTGTATGCGTCGTCTCTACTGTCAGGCTGGCAAGCTTGACTGAGGGAGAGAGATTTTAATCACAAACTGACACTAAAATATCAACGGCTACCCTTAAATAACTCACTAGAACTGACTAAAAGTCAAAGTATGTATGACTTGCCTTCTAAAATCTCTGGAGGAGCAGATGTGACAAGAAAGATGAGGAGAGGGAAGCACACGCGTAATGGAAAGAAAACAATTAAAAGCTTCAAATGTTTTATAGTGCAATGTAAGTCACTTTGGATTAAAGCATCTGCCAAATGCATAAATGAGAATGTAATGTAATATATTATAGACTGACCACTCTCCTCTGTGCGTGTGCTCCAGCTGTTCCTGTAGGTTGACAATTTCAATACGAAGCCTCTCCTCGCAGTGAGCTGCCTATGTATAAAGATATACAATGACTTAAAGACTCATAAACACAAATACACACACAACATTCAATTCTTCCAGACCTCTGGCTTCCTTTGGTCAAAATACACACTCGCATACCTCTAGAGTTGGACTGTGGGGCGGAAGGCTATTTTCATCCACATCAGTGTCTTCACCTTTCAACTTGGAGAGTTCATTACAGACTCTCTTTGAGAGTAAGACAGCTCTGCCTGGGTAAACAAATACATGCAGACTCTTAAAGATCTCATCAGGACTCATCAGGATTTTGGCTCATGGAGTCTATCTACTACTCACCAATCTGCTCTGAACAGCATTTTGTGACTGGCTAAAAGATTTCTGCAGGTCTTGAAGGAGGGCCTCAGAAGTCTGCACCTGAGACTGTAGTAATGTCAACTGCAATAAACAAAAACACAAAGATATAAGAATTTGTTTCACAAGCAATCATTCTGCAGCTATGCTATATCAGGGTGTATGCTCAGAGAATTTAAACCGCATTAGAAAAATATATTATATTATATAAAAGTTTGGTGTTCAAACTTTAAGTAAAATGAATACCTTTATTCAGCTTCAGGATCCATTCAATTGATCGAAAGTGACAGGAAATACTTTTATAACATTACTATTTCAATTAAATACTGTTCTTTTGAACATTCTATTCATCAAAAATATTTTGTACTGTTTTTATCATGATATTGAGCAGCAAATCATCATGATTTGTAAAGGATTGTGTGACACCAACTGAAGACTGGAGTAATTCAGCTTTGCATCACAGGAATAAAATTACACTTTAAAATACACTAAAGTTAAATCTTACCGACTCTAAAGTTTTGAACAGTAGTATGTTGTATAAAGCTGTATCTCAGATTATTTCTTTACTTTACAAAGGGGGAATTTAAAACAGTTACTGTCCATAGGTGCAATGAAATCCAGACATAAGATATAGTAAAATTATCTTTTGCATATCTGTGCTTTTAGTGGTGAAAGACAGGAACTGAGAGTTTCTGTACCTGTTTTTGTGTCTTTGAGCTTTGCACATCCAGTTCTTTCTCCAGATCAGCTTTCTGCTTTCGAAGCTCTGACACCTCCTCTTGAAGCTCTACAAGCTATAAGGGCATGGCAAAATATTCAACAAATATGTTGAGAGATGGTGGCATCACGCATTACCATCAGTGATCTCTAACACACTGATTAACAAACAACAGGCTAGAAATGTCCAACTCTTTTTTAATGGCAAATATCTATGTAATCAACTGTTTTCAACTTACTGGATAAGGGCAGCACTCATGAAGAGCAATTTCTAATTGATAAAATATCTTACAGTCAAGCATAACTAAGGAAACCTTTCCATTACTTTTTAGTATTTCGTAAATTTCCAGGCCTGGTAACAGCAGTTTTAAAATTTCCTGATACAGTTGTTCATGGCAATAAAAAATCTGCAAGAAAGACTAGAATTATACTGACATGTTCTTGCAATTTGTCCCAGTCAGCATGCGAGATCAGCCTGTGTCCTGGTGGTGGCAGGTAGATTGCCTCAGGCACCAGCGTTCCTGTGGACACTAGTGAAGCGGTGTCTCTTGAGGAGGCGGATGTCTGGGCATGGAGGGAGTGTCCAGAGAGAAAGAAGACATGGAGGCAGAGTCACAGTGCTGGGGGAAATAGTCCATCATAAGGCCTGTTGTCTCTGTATCTGACCGTCTCTCCCAACAGCTCCAGTGGATCAGAGCTCGGACCCTGAGCCCTCGTGGTCAGAACCTTGCGGGGGAGAGGGAGTCACCCTGTTGCCCCTCACTGTTGGGAGAGGTACCCTCCAGCTTGCCCTTTTTTAAACTGCCCTTATTGCCCTACATGCACAATGAGAAGTGAGAAATGATTTAGAAAAGGACTAAAAGTGAAAGAGGGACACTGTAATACAGAAAGTAAAAGAAGTTTGCAATAGGGTCAAAATACTTCCTTTTCGTATTTTGTTGGTATATTTGTAAAAGTTTCCTTTTTGAGACATATGTAAAAAAAAAACCATAAAAACAACAACTTGGCCTGAATCCTTGGATAAGAGAGAGAAAAAAAAGAAAAAGAGGAGGGACACAGAAACACACTAACCTTAGTGTCATGGGGCAGAACGGCTCTCCTCCACTGTGCTCGCTCTGACTGCAAAGCAGATAATCTGGCCTCATACTGAGCAGCTGTTTCTAAGGTGGGAAAGTAACAGAGAAACTGGATGTCAAGGAATCGGAATCAGTCACTGAGTAATTATGAAATTATTGAATTATGAAGAGAATTTCCTGTTGCTTCCAGTTATTTGGGTAAAATTCTACTTTGTGACATTCAAGTTAGCAAATAGAATGGGAAAATGCAACCGACTTCTGAATTCAAATCTGAGTGCGATAGATTATTGAACAAAATAAATTTAGTATGAGATTTTACTGTATCAATTGCATTTACATTTATGCATGTGGCAGATGCTTTTATTCAAAGTGACTTATATTACATTCAAGGTAAACTATGCATTTTGAATCAGTTCCATTCTCTACTGTTTGAGCAACAGGAATGCAGTTGTTAACTGAATTGTGAAAAGCAAGTGTTGCATTAAGGAATGGATTTAGAGCGACTGGGTTTAAATACGTCAGTAAATGTGTGATTCATATCACATTTTGATCAAAGATAAGGTAATTCTGAGACTGCTGTAAAAGACTCTGCCATTTACAATTTCATTATATTCATATTTTAAAAGTGGAAACACCCCCTTACCCTTGATATGTGGATTTAAGAGGTGCTCAGATTCTCCCTCACAGGCTCCTTAAAGACCTTTGATAAGATATGGTTTCCTTTTTGGATACTGTACTGGTGGAGTCCATAGACAGTTAAGCTAAAAACCCTCTTTTATTTACATATTTTGGTATATATATATATATATATATATATATATATATATATATATATATATATATATATATATACAGTGGGGAAAACAAGTATTTGATACTCTGCCGATTTTACAGGTTTTCCCACATGTAGAAGTCTGTCATTTTTATCATATGTACTCTTCAACTGTGAGTGGCGGAATCTAAAACAAAAATGCAGAAAATCACATTGTATGATTTTTAAGTAATTAATTTGCATTTTATTTGGCATGACATAAGTATTTGATCATCTGCCAACCTGTAAGGATTCTGGCTCTCACAGACCTGTTAGTTTCTCTTCAAGAAGCCCTCCTGTTCTCTACTCATTACCAGTATTAACTGCATGTGTTTGAACCTGTTACCTGTATAAAAGACACCTGTCCACACACTCAATCAAACAGACTTCAACCTCTCCACAATGGCCAAGACCAGAGAGCTGTGTAAGGACATCAGATACAATTACAGACCTGCACAAGGCTGGGATGGGCTACAGGACAATAGGCAAGCAGCTTGGTGAGAAGGCAACAGTTGACGCAACCATTAGAAAATGGAAGAAGTTCAAGATAATGGTCAATCTCCCTCGGTCTGAAACGACCATAATCCCTGCTGCAGTGTGTGCAAACCTGGTCAAGAACTACAGGAAACGTATAAACTCTAATTCCAAACTAAGTTTTCTGTACTAAATATTAAGGTCTGCTTTACTGAGGAATTAAAATACTATCATGCAATAAAATGCAAATTAATTACTTAAATCATACAATGTGATTTTCTGGATTTCTGTTTTAGATTCCACCACTCACAGTTGAAGAGTACCTATGATACAAATTACAGACTTCTACATGCTTTGTGGGAAAACCTGCAACCTGTAAGTGTATCAAATGCGTGTTCTCCTCGATCCACTTAACCAATCAACAACCCACAAACATGCTTGTGCTTTACCTCCACCTTAGGTGGACCATATTATTACAATCCTCCCTCCTCTCTAACTCTTCACCTCTCAGAGCCTCCTGCAAGGACTGAATCTCCTGGTCGCATTGTTTTTGCAGATCTGCATCTCCTCCTGTTTGCTCAGCTCACAGATCTTCGCCACACCCTGCCAGTGTTCCAGCTGAGCTCGGCACTCGATTAGCTGTGTCTGTAGTTCTGCAGGAAACAAATACATGACTTCTGGAACTCATCTAATAAATAGTAGCCTTGTTCCCTTTCTTACCCCCCGTCTCGTTTTTAAAGAATCGTTTCAAACAGGTGCATAATATGAAAACAGGTGCGAGACAGATAAGTGACACACACGAAGGAGCTCTACTTCATTAACAAGATTGATTTTGCCAAAAGCAGATTAACCCTAAAAGTAGACTAAGGTTATTTGATCTGATTTGTCTACTGCCTATTCAAGATTTAAACCTGACACATAGCAAAGACTCTTATATTGACACCTGTTGATTTATGCTGCACCGCTTTTCTTTTCCTTATAAATAGAAAACGGTCCACAATTTTTGTAAAACCTCTATAAAACATAGTGAGGTCTGTACGTTTATTTAAGCGTTGTCATCTACATGATCGGATATGTTTGCAGGTCGAGTTCAAAATGGTCATTACTACGGATTTATGCTATCGGAATTATCGTAAATAAGTTAACGTTACTCGTTTTCCCCTCTCAAGTCGAAATTTGAATGCGACGACTTGAGCTCGTAATGACGACATCAGAAGTGGGAAGTAGGAAATTTCCGATAACACACGAAGACAGCTTTAATTTAAAAAATCTCGGAATAACTGACACATTTTTTTTTACTTACATCGATACACTGTAATTTAACATGTACTAATATGTTCATACCATCATTCTCCTCGCTGCGCGATGCTGGTGTGTCCGACACTTCCATGGTCTCAAGTCATTTGTCTCGATATTTTCGTTTAGTTTCGATATTTTTCCCTTCGTCTGCATCCGTCTTCCTTTCCCTGTTTGAAGTGCAGCTCGGGCCGGGCTTCAACAAACTGCACCAAGAGTTTCAGGAAACAACTTTCCCCGGTTCAATCCTGCGGATGTTACCTAATCATCCTCCCTAGAGCCATCCAGCTAGCCAGCCACACGAGCTGAGAGCTACACAGACAGACCGCGCGCGCGTTTGGCCTCGGCGTCAAAAGACAGAGAGCGCGCGCATGATGCTGTCTAGGTAGGCATCTCACTAGATTATGAGACGGGTCCAGAGAGGATGTGGACGAAACAAGAAATCCCATGAGGTCTTCGTTGAAAATATAAATGCATATTCACTATAGAAATTTCCATGATCAAATACTTTATAATACACGTAAAGGCCTGACTAAGACATTTCACTCCAACTATTTGGGCTCAGGGCAATAATGGTTAAATGATTTATATATATATATATATATATTTTTTACATTTGATTCTGATTTCATAATATCTAAAACATACAAATTACAGCAAAATAATGAATCAGATTTTTTTTAATCTGTACTGCACACTAATGCGACAGATTCCAGTGAGGATTTGGATGTTGACTTTGACCTAGTCAGGAATTTTTCGACTTGCTTTGGAAGTACCTAAATGGCAGTTAAAACCAATACACATACATTTATTACATTTTATTATCACAACCGCAATAAGTTGACATAAAAATGTCAGGAAACCATGGTATACAAAAGCCAGCTTCAATATTTCTATTAAAACAAACAATGATGTGAATAAATACTAGTCATTAGAATCTCATACCATATATTATGAAGGGCTCCTAATATTCTTCAGTCATTGATTAACTTGCCATACAATACAGAGTATTTTAGGTAAAAGACCAAGAAGAGGAGGATGACTTTAAAAATGCTAATTCACAACAATAGGATATTTCAGAGCATTCAGGTCCAATCTCATGTGCCCCTTCAATTAACCTTTACAGTACAATTGTATTGCAATGAGATAAATAAAACATAGTATTGGTCCACAGCTCAATCATTATTTAATGCTGGAAGACGGAGCTTACAGGAGCAGTAATGTGTAACTAAGCGCCCATAACATAGCTTATCCGTGTTCAACTACATTAGAGGAATGACTAGATGCAGTTTAGTGGTACTGCTGGGTGCCGTGTTCTTCCCATCTAGATCCTTGAAGTGTGAAACCCTCTCAGTTCATGTCCTGATCACCCACACTCTGACGCAGGTACTCCTCATAAAGATTTTTCTGCAAAAACACACAAGCAAATCATTTGATGAGTCAGTTCCCACTGTAGCCGCTTTTTAGATGCATCAGACAATACAAATGCACAACGCTTTACCTTTTGGTCTTGACCACCTCCTGAACATACTCCAGTTTTTCCTGAAGCTGTCTCTTTTGTTTTCCCAGAGAGCAGTTGGTTTAGTCCTAAACGAAAAGAAAAAGAACACCGACACAATAAAAGTACATGGTGTATAATTAGAGGTATGCGTAAGATATAAAAAGAAAAATCATAAAATAACTATATAAAGAAATCCCACGCAGCATTATTCACTACTCTTCCACTCTGCTGTAAGTTCTAAAATAAGACTTTTGCACTCATGTTACAAGACTATTATTCACTAATAATTCCCTTTGCTGCAGGTAATTAAATATGAGATGTTTTTTTACACCAACAAAATTCATTAAACTTCCATTATGCTACAGGCCTAAAAAAATAAATTAAAAAAATTAATAAAATGCTTATTATATAAGCACCACAAAACCTCTATATTTAAAGACTTAATATATGCACACATACATATAGGAAATTTTATTTAAAAAAAAAAACATTTACTACACGTCTACTCTGCTTTTGGTCTTATTATTATATTACTATATTCCAAGGCTCACAAATTATTTACCAATCTTTCCCTCTGCTGCAGCTCTAAAAAACTAAGTAATAATAAAACTGTTTTTTGTAATTTCAGCTGCGCTTCACTGTAATTTGTATGCATTCTAAATATGTACACTTTCATTACTGAAATGCTGGGATTTATTTACAAGAACAATATTTCATCACCGCTCCACCTCAGTGAAAGAAGAAAGATTGAAAAAAAAAAAAAAATTGAAATGGGCCATTACAGCAATAAAACGTATTATATACACAATTATATAGCCCTAGGCTCAATTAAACATAACCAAGCAGGCTTGTGTTTACCTCATGTAAATTAAATTATTTCCACTAGTTTCCATATTTCTAAAATGACATCCATCATTTTGAGATAAAAATACAAGACGGAAACATTTCAGCTATCGCATGTCAATCTTCCTATTTTTAAACAGGAGATTTAATAGAATATTATTTCCTATTAATGCATTAAATATTAATTGATTAATATTATTCAAAACAAATGGCATTCTATTTACAGCCGAGAATCATGTGCCTGACCATGTGAGCAGCGCCTTCCCGGGTTCATAGTATCACAAAACTCGCTCTCACCGTGACTAAATCACCATCCGAATTCATGGGTTTTATCACTGAGGTGCCAATTTATTTTACAGATATTAACATGAGGAACAACCATCTGAAAAGGGCTTAATTTTATAATCTGCTTTTTTTACCTGAAAGAGAAGCGTGCAAGGAGGAGAAAAGATGAAGGACAACAGAACCAGTCCAGCACAACTGTACAGCTGCACTTCCACTGACAGGGACTCAAACACCTTCACTGCAGGAGCCTGAAAACACAATCCCACACTAACATCAGTATCTACGAGAATCACAAACACACGTACACACGAATGCATATACATACTAACCACATATATTGAGAGTGCCTCTGTGCCTTTATCACCCAGCACTGAGCTCCAGTAGTTCTCTGGAGAGGCTGCCAAGCACCAGGGTGACAAGCAGCAGCAGGGGCACAGTGAAACCCAGCATGCCCAACAAACAGCCCTTAAAACGTGCTCGACGGTTTTCTATACTGCAGAGCCTATTTGGAGAAACACACAGTTGCGACTGTAATATTAGACATTTGCAATCTGATGAATATTATATCCATACAAATTGTATAGGCAAATGTCCATTTAAGAATGCACTACCTGTCATTATCAAGTGTCTCAGTGATGGCCTCTGCTGATGAGGTTACAGTCCTTCTCCAATGAGTTAAGCGTGTTCTGCACAGTCTGATTTATGGTCTTTTCTATAGTCCGACACACCTCTCTTTAATCTGATTAACGCATCGGCTGGGCCTCATGATGGAGACAGTAAAGAAAGATAGATTAATATTACAAAATAAGCGGTTGTCGCATAAAACGCGCGGGAAGCTGAAAGATTTATGGTACCTTGTTAGGGTTGGGGAACGTAGATGGTGGGCATGTCAAAGCCACACTTGTTAAGTCCCGGACGCTTGCAAAGCTCCTGCACAATCTGCATCATAACTCTCTGAAATAACCAATAACAAAGCAATCAATGTGCCATTATCAAGCAGTCAAACAAAAGCTATTTTACTTAGAACAGTCACATGCACTACCTTTTAAATGTTTGGTGTTTATTTACATATATTATATATTTTTTAAAAGATTAATATTTTAAAATGCATTCAAATAAAGATATATGAGCATTGGTGAGAAGAAGAATGGCAGTGTACTTGCAAAATAAAACAACAGTGAAGAGAAGTGTGTATAGGAGCTGCTTACTTGTTCGATCATGACTCTCCTCCAGCCTCATCAGCTTTACTGAGATAAAAACGGAGACGGTCACCTTGCTTCTCGTTCAGTTTCTCTACAATGCTGAGTGTGCGCTTACATAAAGCCTGTCCCATTGGATCAAAGAATACCAGGATCAGGTCACAGAGCTCACCTGATGAAGACAGTAATACAGAGACATATTAGGATCATAAACATACATTTAGAATGCCAAACATATAGACATGCAATAAAAATATTATTTTAATGTCAACTCCTAAACACACACCGCAGCCACAGAATAGCTTGGTCCACATCAAAGGGTACTTCCATATCTCCATCCACCAGACCAGGACTATCAACAAATGTCACTAAGCTGAAACGTTTCTGTCGTGAAGTGCAAATCTCAGTGCCGAGGTATTCCTGACACCCCTGAAATTGAGAGAAAGTTGCATTTCAGACACAAATTCATGCACATTTGCAATGTAAACCAAAAAGTGTGTAACCCTGCTTTTAATACACTTTCCAAACCTTTAAAGTCTTGCAGTGGTTTGAAGTGCGGATAGAGATGGAGTGTTGCATTTCCCTAAGACCACAACAGGATTTATACAAATAAATCCGTTTATATCAATGGTGCCATTTTAATGCCCAAACCACATCACACAAAACTTTCATGAAAAATGAATGAGGATCAAACTTACAGTGAGCGACTCCCTCTTCGCCCACTAGTAACAAAGCTGAAGCCCTGTGTCTCTATAGCGACCCCTGTCCTTTGTATATGCTCCTCAACATACCTGCAAAAGCAATTAAAACTGCTTGTGAGGCTTTCTCAGTCTTACACACACTAATCTAAATGCATGATTGTAATGCATGTATATTAGCCTACCAATTTATAAAGCTGCTCTTTCCAGCGGAGTGGTTCCCATCAACATCACAGTTATCTTTTTACGGGGAGAAGCAGCAAGGTTACCTCCAACAGTTTGAGCGATTGTTATGAACCTACAGGAAAAGAGACTTAGTGGTTAGACAAACTGGATTGGAAAAGTAAAGTTAAGTGTCATTTATTTTTAATCCAGGTTCTGAATTTCATTTTTGGGTAAACTAACCTTCAATGTCGAAGGACAAACTTTATTGAATTACACAGGGTAATGAATGCAAACAGGTGAAATGCAAGTGAATGAATGAAAATCAAAATCAACAGGCGTTTTAGCTATCCAGCTACCGTTAGCACCTCTCATCCACGCCTGGAGACATATCTAATTTCCTAATACCTAACTAAACCAAATAAATGAATGAGAATGTAGTTGTTTAAAAGGGATTTTTTTCTCTTAACCGCTATCCGGTTCGATGTACATCTGATGGCAGTCCCGTAAGATGCGCTCGTCGCAGGACACACTGCCAGAGATGGAGTCGGCATTTGCAGCACTCCTGCTTTTGATTTTCCCGGACATAGTGGTGTAAAATTGTGGGCTGTAATAAAGCAGCGTGTTTTACTAGCGTGTACAAAGTAAACTTGACTGATCAAATTGTATGAAATGTAAGAAACAACATAGTATTTTTACTCACATTCAAATGAAGTTCAAATCGCCCCGGTCTGCTGGATAACTGTGGCCACGTCACCGCGACTCAGGTTTTCGCAAAGCATTATGGGGGTTGTAGTTTTTATTCCGTTTCGCTCGCGCTGTTTCTGATTTGTTTCAAAGGCCATTTCTTGTTTCCGCAATAGACTATTTATAAATCACGCCGTCTGTAGACCATTATGTAACCGCGATTAATCATTTAGGAATTGTACCCTTTCTACTTAAGAAGCTTGTGAAGAAGGCAGTTTAATAATTTGTGAAACTAATTTTACTATAACTGTTGTATGAATGTACCATATTAATTATATTATATATATATATATATATATATATATATATATATATATATATATATATATATATATATATATATATATATATACATACACACACACATATATATGTATTTATTTATGTATGTGTAAAATATGCAAGTAAAAATGTTATCCATCATACTTGTGATCACTGCTACTTTTAATGCCCTGTAATGTTAAAAATGATCAAGTCTCCCAACCTAACTTCAATGGAGGTGAACAATAAAGTATAAAAAAACACGACAAAGTTTTTCCATTTATACCCCATACTTTAATGTAAAGAATTCAGGTTAATATAATATACATTAATGGTTTAGCATTCAAAGAAATAGTTTGCTACACAATCATAAACACATTTACATGGCATGTCTGCTATAGCATGATCAGATCAAGGTCTCTGTACATGCTCCTCAAATGTTAGATTATACTTACAACATTCTCCTTGACAAAAATGCAAGACACAAGATGAACAAAGATGAATTACATTTTATAAGCTGTGAAGTGTCTTAAGAATATCAGTCAACTGGTGGACAATCTCTATTCTACAGCCAATAAGCCTGAAGCTCACTCACACAAACACACTTATGAGCAGATGTTCATTTGTTGGGATTCCTCAGTGACTTGGTAAATTAAAAGATGAATTCAACCGAAAATGAATGAATTTGGAGGCATGAATCATCCTTTATGCAAACTCTCACAGACACATATTGCACATAATCCTCTCTAAGCCACGCACACACACACACAACACATATAGTAAAATAATTTCACTCACACTACCTCGTTCACAAAAACCTCGTTCTTTAAAGTAAAAATTAATTAAATAAAAGTCATTGGATCTTGGCATTTTAATCACACTTTGCTTAAACCTGATGAATTGCACTTAATAGGGAGAATTTGAGGGCTTATGTCAAAATCCCAACAAAAATCAAGACATTTTTTTAAAACTGAATTTAAGTGGTTGATTACAAATTTAGCAGTTTCTCCTAAACCTGCCTTGCACACAAGCAACACACTTCCAAACACATAAAACACACACACTGTACACAAATCAAATCACCCAAGATATATATAAAAGAAAGCATATCTCATGCCATTGCAAGTGGTGACAGCAAGTTAAAGCAAGGGCTAAAGGCTTCAGTCCCAGCCATTATCCTTAATCATGTGAGATAATTCAATAAATAAACTTCCCCTCCTTGTACTTCTGACTTAACTCGAATGCCTGCTCCTGTAGAGGAAGGGAGAAAGAGCTCAAAAACAGAAATTGTGATCAAAATGTAGGGTTATTGATTAGTAATTCAGGCATGTGTCCTACTTAATTTCCTCTAAAACATAAGACATGCTTACATATTTCCAGCCCAGTGTGGTATGGCAATTCTCACAGTAAATATCAGCCACAGCATGAAGACCGGTCAGCAGCAGCCTTTCCTCTGCTGGACCACAACCCACGTTCACCCTGAAATCACAAAATGGCAGTTAATTTTTTTTTTTTCCTCTGTCAAGATGTGATCAAATTTCTGAGATTTCCTTTTCTCCAGAAGTGATACTCACACAGAATTGAACAGGTAGGCACGTCCTTGACTGCCTTGAAATGACTGAAAATACACAAACATGTGAGTCTAACGCAAACAGCATCACAATTTACAAATATAGCTGTATATGTACCACAAAAGTCACACAAAGTAACTCTCACCTTTGAAATTAGGTCATCATGGTTAGCCAGGTGTGCACGGCAGTGGACGCAGCTGTAGCGACGGTGACAGTAGTCCAGATAGGCTTGGAAAGTTTTGGCCTTGGTCTGCTTCACCATGTCTTTGAAGAACAGACAAAAACAATGTCAGATCATACCTGCAAGGATCAAAAATCATGCTGCCCCTTCTCATCTGAATCTAACCATGAAAACTCAAAGGCAAATGCTACAAAACAGCTTTGGCTGCCAAAACATTTCATGGCAAGGTTGCCAAATAGCCTTGCATAGTTAGGAAGCATGGCATTGGCATAAACCAGAAATGTTATGAACATCAAAGCAAACTAACTGCTTTGAGATTGATTTATGCATGCTGGATGTGACATTTGCAGCATTGTTTTTTGTTCAGGTAGTTGAAAAGCATTTTAATATCATCTCATATCCTTATTCAGAGATATAGCAGGAAAACGGAAACATCTACATGACCTACTTTGCTTGGCTGCCCACACTGTAGTTACCCCATATATGGCCCGCCAGGCAGAGGGTAAACAGGAGTGAGTGGCAATGGATAACTATGGCGTGCACTAATAATACAGGTTTAGATTCAATTTTGTGTTATAAGATCTTTACAAAGTTAATAAATCTCCACAGACATGCTTACAATTTTACTCTCGGTTTTTATGTAGTTTAGTGCTACAGCTGGGCCCACAATGCAGCTGGAAAATAACGATGCACGAGTCGCGAACGAATCTTTCATGTGAGTCGGGTGCTTTCAACGTATTTGTTTGAACCGGTATACAAAACCGATTCAAAATATGCAGACAATATGTTAATATTTAGTGAATTTGGAGTAAGCCCAGAATTTGACTGATGGGGCAAAAAGTTATTTAGCAAATCACAATAAAATTACAAATAAAGCTAACTGTAAACTTCACTTCACTTTGTGTCGATCCATTAGCATTATACTAAAACTCTTATTTAAACTTAAATTCATTACCATTCAAATTGTAAGTGTAAATTAATCAGGTATAAAATAACATTTGATTAGATGAATCGCCACTGCAAAAAATAAAATAAAAATAACACGAAATTAAAATAACATCATATAAAGGCCAAATTTAAAATAAACTGGGTAAAGACGAGTCGGGATGGGGGAAGCTCTAATACGTGTACACGGTATTGACACACTTAAAAGAACCGAATGGTTTTTTGAAACGAACTGTTCGAAAGAACCGAAACATGGAATTAATTCGAACTTCCAATCAACACTGGAAAATCTCTCGAACCCGCGCGGCTAGATGCCTGCTAAATTAAGGTTTCAAACGAACCTCAAACATATTCAAGTAATTTAGTCGCTTCATAATTTCAGCATATTATTCAGGTTCTCAACCTGAGTGGAGCCGTTTTACATAATAACCTTTCTAACATGGTTGCTCCATTTGAAATGCCACGCAACAATAAAAAAGGACCCACCTATATGTGAATGATTTCTTCAAGACAAACGCTGTTCGCAGTTTTGTCACCAGAAGAGAAGCGTGCTCAACTCAACGACATGAAGCCTGGGCATTCACTGAGCTCACTTTGAGCGCTCTCAACCAAACAACCGTGCGGCACGTTACTCTTTTCCTGCAATTCCCTCCTTTTTGTCTCTCCTGTCGACCTGCTCTAATAGCCAAACCGTGTGGTATTAACTGAGAGCCTCGTAATTACCAAAAACTCAAACAAGCCACCGTGCAGAATATGTCGCAGCCGATTATAATCCGTAGATTTGTTTACTGTATTTTTGAGGAAGTGCCTTACACGTCATATGGCGCAAAACAACCCGCCATCGACCAATCAAAATCCCGAAAGAGGTGTCCTGAATATAGGTCAGCCAATCAGATGCGCTCTTCCCGTGCGTTTGAAGTCACCTGAACAGTCAAAACAACAAAGCCCTCGTGTTTTGGTTTTCTTTATCGCTTTTTTGGAAGTGTCGATTTCTGTGTCCCCTAGTTGTTTTATAATTAATGTGTCACGTAGACCATTTGAAAATAGCATACATTACCCTCAGCCAACGTTTTCAATGACATAAAATGATAATCTAATTTTTTTTTGGATGTATAAGGTTTTACATTTGATCAAGGACAGACCAACATGATTATATGATGGTCACAGCTGGATGGACTTTGCACGTTCTCTCACAAAAGTTGAATAATGTTTGTTTGCAAACATGGGCAGGGAGGCGCTATAAACTGACAGTAACTGAAAACCATAATGGACATGGTGTGATAATAATGTTAAGGACCAAAGAAAACACCCTTAAACAGTTCAGCTGTTGAATACATGAGTTCCGTTTATTTGTATTCATAGTCATACAAATTGTCCCAAAAGATTCCATAAACCAAGTTTCATCAGTACACTGTACTTTATGGCAAGTGTTGATTATGTAATAGTGTCATTAATATAAACTTGGCTTGCAAACTGCATTTTTACAGTGTTTGACTAGAGTCTAGACAAAGGTACACTCTGTGCATTTGTTTCATGTGGCTTGTTTGCACCTTCTAATATAGTTTGATAACAGGGTGGGATAATCAGACATGACTCCAGTTGCTCCTGCGGCAAATGCCGCCTCAATATCCTGGTTCCACATTGCAAACAAAGAGATGAATCTAGAGAGAACAAAGAGAAAACATGCTGTTTTTAAATTTTTAAGCATGTTGGTACTCACAATTTGAGACCAGTGGCAAATTGTGTAATCACAGCCACTGTTAAGACAGTCTTTAGTTTTACTTTTTGGATTCAAACTAGACCAGTGTACGCACACACACACACACACACACACACGCATTCACGCACACAAAAGCTATGACAAATCTAACATTATTTTTTTAAATGATGACAAGCTTGTAAGACTGGTCTAAGCAGTTTATGCACCAGACAGTTTCTAACTGAAAACACGAGTTACTCAATACACTATGCGGTTTCTTAATATTGCAAAACAGGACATGACATAGCATGGCCACACACCTGAATTCCTCGGTCTCTGAGGTGCTTGAACATCCCTCTTCTCAATGTCAGTCTGCCACAAAAATAAATAAATATGAAGAGCACAGAAAACCATTTCAAACTAAATTTAATTTGTAGGTTTATTTTGACACAACTACTAAAATGTTACCTTTCAATTAAAAAGATGACCAGACTGCTTCTCAAAATCCACATATCAGGTACATATTGTCTGTAGGAAAGAGCTTAGTGAATATGCATCTGTATGATTATGAAGCACACAACATAATATGGAAATTGTTAGTGTAAAGACCTGTTGAAGATTTGTGGAAAGTAGAACTGCAGGAAACTTTCTCCGAGGGGAACAAATGGCAGAAGACCAGTGTAGTACAGCAGGAGCAGCAGTAGACCTCGATTTACAGTGAACATATAGGGCATAGAGGAGTTCTGCCATTGACAAAAAAAAGGAAACAAAGATGTAGGGAAAAGGAAAGTATATAGACTATTTATTACTGAAACTAAACAGGTAGTGTCATAAATGCTGACGCACTGTTTTGCGACAATTTCTCATGATGGAGGATTCAGTAGAGGCCCAAACTGAGATGCCTTCTCTGTTGTATTTTTTCACAAGATCAGAAATCTGAAAATAGAGTACAAAACCTAATGTTATTGTGGAAAAAAAGAAAATATGGAGGCTTAGTAAATAGATGCAGTTAAATAGGGTCTGAAAAATTAGGAGGCCAAAATGTGACTCCAAGTCGATAATGACGACGCCGCTCTTGCCTTCTCAATCAGCATGATGTTATTTTTTTCACTTCAATGTTCACAGCTATATGAGGAAACTTGCAGAAAACATCCTTAATAATGCAAAGTTTCTATCAGATCCAGTGCTGAAGTGGCCTGTACAATGGGAATTAATAAGTAATCATTATGCATTAATAAATATATTAATATACATTGGCAATTTCATTGCTAAAACACGCAAACCTGTCTTGAAGGTGACCTTCGATTGTCTCTTTATAAGGTGGCAACTCCTGAAAAAGAAATATGAAAACAGAAAGTAAAGTTTTTATACATGTAACGCTGGTGAGAACGAGGAGGGTAGGATCCAAATGCAGTTACATTTTAGTAATCAACAAGAAAACAGCAAACTGACTACAAGCAGCAACACTGAAACAAGAGAAAGACCGGGCAGAATATGACCCAAAAGTCCCCCCCCCCCCTAAAAAAAACAGAAACACAAGGTACACAAAACAGAGAACATGTAACAATACACACTTCAAAATTTCATAATGATTTTTAATGTTTTTGAAAGAAGCTTATTATTCACACAAGGCTGCACGATTTTAAAGAATTTTCAACATTTTAAAGTGCAATTTATTCCTGTGACGTCAAAGCTGAATTTTTAGCATCATGCTGAAATATGTAATATGAAATCTTCAGTGTCATATGATCCTTAAGAAATTGCTGAAAACAGTTTACTTAATATTTTTGTGGAAACTGTGATTTCATTATAAATGTCACTTTTGATTCATTTAATGCATCCTTGCTGAATAAAAGTACATGTCCACATGGAAACTATGTTTTCCCCAATCATGACAATGTAATTAGATAATTATTTGTAAAAGCATATCAGGAGAAAGTGATAATGTTAACCTCTGACCTCCAAGTTTAAGGAGGAGACAGTGACATCTTGCCCAGTCTGCCTCAGGAGGTTCTCATCATGTGACACAATCACATGACCATCTTTAGTCAAGTGACAGTCCAACTCTCAGCATCTCTGTGCCCACTTCAACAGCACTGAGAGGCAAACAGAGAGACATTTTAATCAACAGTCAGGGCAGATGTTTTCAGTGAAAAATGACTTTACTAGGGGCCAAGCACTCAAAATGCGTAGGAACCTATTGAAATCGTCGCGTTCTTATTACTCTTCTTCTTCCGTTTCTTTGGTTTCCTCTTATGTATGTAAGTCTGTGGCAGCCTATAGATCTGCTTGTGGGAAAGTTATGAAATTGGGCACACTGATAGAGGACAGTCTGATTAGTCACCATGGCAAATTTGGAGTGTCTAACTAAATCCCTCTAGCGCCACCAACTGTCCAAAGTTTCACTCATGTTTATGCTAATAACTTTTGAACCAACAAAATTCTAATTTACCACTGATTCCCTAGCTCAAGACTATTCGATTGCATCATATGACATTATTTCCTATCATGTAAATCGTTTCACCATTTTGAATTGTTTTTTTACTTCACAAAAATTGAACCAGATCATATTGCAGACCATGCCGACAAAAAGTTAAGTTGTTTTGTCGAACCATTCTCGTATACCGCACAAACTTATTTTATGTAGTGCTTGCAAAAAACAGATGTAAGGCTGTATCTCCATAACGCTTTATTGTATTCATACCAAACTTGCATGACTTCAGAAGCATGACCTCAGACTACATGCTGCATTTGGGGCAGCGCCACCTACTGGTCCAGAGATCCGAAAATGGTTATAACTATTTTTGTTATTTTTGGTTATAACTTCTGAATAATTTGTCTAAAAAATAATGAGATCCAAATGTGGTCTTGTTAAATTCAGGGCATCATGCCGAGTCAATTGATATTCAATTTTTACATTTCGGCCATTTTAGGTGTCGGCCATTTTTAAAATTTGTACTAAAGTGCTGTATTTTATGAAGGGCATGAATGTATTGTTACAAAACTTGGTATGGGTCATTCGATGCTCTGAAAAGAGTCTGAGAAGTTTCGGACCTTGAAGTTTTGACTTATTTTCACGGTAGTCATCTCCTTACATTCCTGAATCCTTCTCTAATCTAACAATACCAAACATTCTAAGTTTTGCCTTATGGTTAGCGCAATGTTGTAAATTAGTACTTAAAAACATTGCCAATATCTTGGAAAACTATTCGGAAGTTTGGAAACAGGTCGCTATATTGCTAATTGCCAAATGTCAAAATTTTGATAGTAAGTGGCAAAAAAATTCAATCTAAGTCACCCATGGGTAATTCTTATGCACGCATTCATATAAATGTCAATAAGATATTATAAGAATTTAGACCAGTTCATCTCACATATTTTGACTCCAAGGCCCATCCTTTTTTTTTCAACATTCAATAATTGAAGGCCCTCCTTTCTAAGCTGATATGCGCATCTTTTACTTATATTTTAATAAAATAAATAAACTCAAAAATATGCTAGTTTCATGTTGTACATATTTATTTATAAAAAAATAATGTTTATTTTTAGCATTTTATTTAAGATTATGTTGCTAATATAATTAAATTTAAGTCATTTAAAACTTATTTGGCCCCTTGTTGCGAAGACTTGACCTTAAATGAAGAAAAAGAAAAAAAAGAAATCATATAAATTATTTTTATTACACTTGTTTTGAGGCACTTTTTGTCATTTTGGAGCATGTTCTAATAAAATCATATATGTTTGGAAAAACAAATAGTGTATTCCCCTAATACGCTATACACATTGTACAAATTTGAGCTGTCCCAGACGGATTTTGAGCTGTCCCAGACGAAAGATGACCAATTGTGCAATTTCTGTGGTCCTACGTCATATACAGTGAGAGAGGTTCAAAGATGGCCATTGTCACAGTCTTGCGACCAAAGATAGACTGCGATAATTTTCTAATAGCATCATCTCAATGTGTTTGCTTCAGGTGCGTTTTTGCTTTTTTATGTTTTTAATTAATATGTCGTTACATAATATATTGTTTGTGCAGGCAATTAGCTTACTTCGCTGTAAATAGAAAAGCCTGACAATGTCACTGCATAATTTACCTTATAAGTGTAATGGTATTCCACCATATTTCATTCTCACTGACATGCCCCAACTCATTAAAAATTGGAAATCCCAAGCTTCCCAAGTAGCCTGTTTACGACATTGTGGCATGTAGTACAGTGTGATTTGTAACGATCTTATAAGGTTGCATGAATCACACAGTTTGCAGCAGGCATAACATGGTTGGGAAAAGACAAGCATTAGAAGGACAAATAAGTAGAGACTTAAAAAAAGCGGATACTGATTTACTGTTCAGTCCGAAATCTTTGAGGCATAGGCTTCCCACTCACTGTGTAAAGGCCTCCATAGTGTTCTCAATCCTTTCACCACAGCCTGAGGACAGAGAAAAAACAGGAGGTCAGAAATTGTGGACCTACTCTCATACACACACAAACATAAAAATTCCTCAAAGAGTTAATCACTCACTCAGTCACATATTAACTAGCACTTTATATACAAACCCCATGAGGAAACCATTCACAAACATTATCTAATGACATTCACTGACAGTTTTATGCAATAGCCACAATATTTCTCTAACAGAAGTTAATACATTTTGATGCTGTGTACTAGGCCATCTATCCTTGAAGGAAATTGGCGGTGACATGCATAGAGCAACAATTTCGGTTAATTTTTAACCACGATTGATTAGTCAACTGCAGCATCATTACAATTAATTAGCTTTACGCGAAGGCAAGTATCCCACGCCCACTGACTCAGATTAGATACTGTACCTCCCCTATGAGAGATGTGGGTGCAGTGGAAGGCCGTCTGCTTCCTCCTGTGCAGAATATGAGGGTTCTTCAGAAAGTACAGTGACGTGAGAGCGTAGCCCCCTACCGCCGGGAGCAGGTAGTACAGGTAGCTCCCCATAATTCCCACGGGAAGTGGAAAAATGATGTTTCGGGGGCTCTGAGTGAGAGCAGCAGATGAATGAAGAACAGAAATCTGATCTTTGAAGAAAAGTTTTATTTATGTTCAATCAAAATGTGAATATTACACAATAATACCATTAAATAAACGTTATTACATTCAGGCCTTGTTTCACAGACAGGGCTTAAATTGTGCCGGTATTAGGCCTTAGTTCAATTATTTGCAAACGTTCCATTTAATAAAAAATTTACTGGTGTGATCTTGAGACAAAACAATATTATGACATGTTTAGTGCAAGTTGCTTTCAATTAAAACAACTCAAACATGCATTTTAGTCTAGTGCTAGCCTTAAGCCTTCTTGGTGAAACCAGGGCTAGGTAGTACTCATTAAAGCAAAAGTGTGAAATAAACATTTTTATGTATGTGTCTATTGTGTGTGTATGTGTGTGTGTGTGTGTGTGTGTGTGTGTATATATATATATATATATATATATATATATATATATATATATATATAGGTTATATATACTAATGAATATTAAACAATAATAGCATTAATGTTCTATTAAGTATTATACTCATCAAAACAAGTGTAAAATAAATATTTGCATATATAACTTACCAGGATTATTTGCTCCTTCAACTCCTTAATTGAGATATCCTGAGGTTTCTGATCCAAGAACACGGCAACTCCCACAAGCACCTGTCTTCAAAGCGTACGTCAATATGACTGTCCTTATCTTTCCTTTTTTCCTCCTTGTATCTCTTACTACTAAAGTTTCTCAGCAACTCCTTTTCTGAATTCTTTTACCTTTCCTACCAATCATATTACTTTGCAAGAAATGTTGCCCAATGTGCTCCAAATCAAAGCAAAACTACACAGCAATGTAAAGATCCCCCTTCATTCCTACGATCACTGCAACAGCAGAGAAACAGACTTAGGCTAATATGAAGTCTTCTCTCTAGGTGTGTGTTTGCAGTAATCAGTCAGTCATTGGTAGTTACACTTTTTGTGACTCCTAATTCCCTCCTCCTTTTTTGTGACTAAATGGGGTATGGGTGTTTTGGAATGCAGTTTGCTTTACTTTTTGAGTGGATGTGGCAAGCAGGTTGTCAGTGGAATCCCAGGATATGCTTGCACTTTACATGTGCTTCATGACTTTATAGTAGTAAATATCAAAAATAGGAAAAAAGTTGGCTTTATTCTAACGGGTGATTCATTCACGTGACCTGTTTGTCAAATGCCCAACTTGAGCATTTGTCAGTGATGTGCATGCTCTTGTCCCGTTTTTGTTTAGTAGTAAACATACTGTATACATGAAGAGTTCAGATGCAAAAGCCTCTAAATGCCATTTGAAATTTTCTTCTAAAATGACCATTTTTATCAAGCTTGTATATTTAAGTTCAGTAATTTCACTTAAATGACAATTAATAGGTAATCTTCTTTGCCATTTAAGTGAAATTACTGAACTTAAATATACAAGCTTGATAAAAATTATCATTTTAGAAGAAAATTTAAAATGGCACTTAGAGGCTTTTGCATCTGAACTCTTCACATGTTCTCACTAGTGCAAATTAGGCCAGATTTAAAGGGAGCTTCTGTATCCTTGCAACAGTTGGTAGAAGTAGAGGACACTATGTGATGTTTGGTCAGTATTCATGTTTTCACACATTTCAGTGTTTAACGGTGGCTTATGGGATAAATGCAAACTCACAGTAATAAACACTGTTGGTTCTGCCTGTCAGCAGAACATTTTTGTTTTGTATTGTTCTGGTTTTGTATAGAATTGCTGAGAGACTGTTACTGAACAAATAAAGGGAGGCAGAGACAGATGGGAAGCGAGGCTGAGATAGCCACTCATTATCCATTCCTAATTTGTAGCAGCATTGATTAATCTCAGTCTCATATCAAAATTGCAATGAAAAATGTATTCAGGTGACCGTTTTGCATTTGAATCAGTATTAGAAAAGCACACCCTCAACCCAAACAGCTAGATCTGTCTTGAAGAGCAGAAAGCCTTACAGCTGAATTCTCGAACCATGCTGGAACATGTTGTCGAAACAGAGGAGTGGTCCAACTGGACTGGCAACTTGGCATATGTGGAAGAGGAAAAATAGCTCCCAGAAAACAAGAAAAATATTAGTACATTCATTATACATGAAATAATGAATCATCAACTTTAAATAAAGTTAACCTTTGCTCGGTTTGAACTTGACGTGCACATGGTCCATGTTCTTTATTTTTCCATAGCTAAGGAAAGTTTTGTCGCTTTTGACTGCTATGCCACTCCCTCCAGGAAACAGATAACTTCATTCTTCCATCATTACTAAAGGCTAATCAAATATGGCTAAAGAAAAATAACTGTGGCTGTCAGATTGCAATATATTCAAGTAGCCCTCAAACCGTATTCACTTTATAGCCTTTAATCCTGTAGTTGTGGACAAAATGTGGGCACAGAGGACTCAGGTGTGATCCTAATTTTTATTTATCATAAATGTTATATCACTGTTTATTTATGGTGTTTTTTGTTTATTTTGGGGGTATTTTGAATTTCTTTACTTCAAAAAGTACCATATTTTCTATATAAATTATTTTTATGTAAAATAATTACTATGTAGTTTTTTTTAAACTACATTAAAATATCATTCCCATAAGTTCTTAGAGCTAAAACCTAAAGATGAAGTGACTTTGCTGTCACCTGGTGTCTTATTTTCGAATTCTCTAAATTACAGTTGTCCCATTCATTTCTATGGGTGCCCATTTTTGACCAGTTTTTTTTTTCACCCACTTAACATTGTAGAATTGAGTCAAAAAAAGTGTGTGTGTTCAGGGGACAAACTTAGGAAAAGCAGCCAAGTCTTGTACCGCTCAGATCAAGGGAAGTATTTTAAAAAAAATATATCAAAACTATTTTGCCCACTTTTGTCCAGAATACAGTTTTAGGGTTAGGGTATATTTGTATGTATGTATGTATGTATGTATGTATGTATGTATGTATGTATGTATGTATGTATGTATATATATATATATATATATATATATATATATATATATATATATATATATATATATATATATATATATATATATATATATATATATATATATATATATATATATATATATATATATATATATATATATATATATATATATATATATATATATATATATATATATATATATATATATATATATATATACACAATACACTTTGAAGCAGACCTTCCAGCCATTCCTTTTAAAATTGAAGCAAGGTCATAAATGTATTTATATTAATACACTAATACGGAGAAAATATAATTATCTATATTTCAGTGGCAATAAAAAAATATAATTGAGCGCAATTATATTTTTCTTATTATTTTTATTATAAGTGCATGAGCAGAGCAGTTGGTTTTAATTTGACACATGCACAATTTTTAAACAAAAACTAAAATACCTAAATTAAAAGAAAATTCACTTTTTAAAAGATCATTTGCAAATATTTAAATTTGAAAAAAAATAAATGTTAATGATGATTATGATTATTTAAAATGATAAGTGGAGTACAACCATTTCATTTTCATGTTTGTTGAAAAATATTAACTGTAAATTTTCTGTTTAGTAAAAATCTGTCAAGTAGGACAAAAGGTTTTCTTTATTCCAAAAAAAAAAAAAAAACACAACGCAAGGACTTACAGTATAAGGAATTTTATTTAATATATGTATATAATTCTGTTTTTGTTAATTGTTTAATTTATTATACCCATAAGCATATACATAGACTATAACAATCCATAGCTCATTTCTTTTCAACAATCTACCCATATCGTTTAATCAGCTTTAAAATAATTCCTTATAAGATTCAGGGAAAAAATAGACTTCAGAAAGAGTGAACAGCCAATTATTTTTTACACCCAAAGCGAACAAAATGAAAGAAAAGCAAAACATACTTTAAAAAGGAGCAAGTTTCAAAATCCCTTTTCGTTTTAAAATAAAAAAGACCACCAATATAACACCAGCAATAATCATAATAACAGCCATTAAAAGAACATTATGATATCTGCCTCCTTTGCAGGCTTTTGAACATCATATACTGTATGCGTGCAGGTTTATATGTGAGAAATACATCCGTGTATTACACATATGTGTGTGTGTGTGTGTGTGTGTGTAGTCGCGTGTAAGACTGTTGCACAGTCCCCATGGTCCCATTTACAATAAGCATATCATTGCCATTGACAATACAGTAATATAAATAATCTTTTCTTGGTAATGAATATTCCCTCAGATCACATAGCCGGGATGATCTCCCCTCCTCATGAGGAAGCAGAAGAAGAGCAGCTTCTGGTTGGAAAAGACAGACGTACAGACACAGACATGGGACTGCAACCAACCGTCATTGCCTGTTACATTAGATTTTACCATAACAAGTGGTAGGTTAAGAAAGACTAAAACGTAGAAAAGAAAACAGACAGAAACAAAGAACCTTTTGTCACAGAAATAGATATAACAAAATAAAATTGCACTAAAAATCTAAACAAAACAAACCGTTTGGTCATGAGACACAAAGTGCAGGTGCACCGATTGAAAAATGTCACGTGATTGACGTGCGGTGTGAATTTCCTCTGCGTAGGGGCTCGTCTCAATGGGGTTTTACACAGGGTGGGGCAAGGGTTGGGGGTATTAATTTATGCAAATCACACCTGTATTTATACAAAACAGCTACACACTGTGCCATTTTAACTCCTCCCACTCGAACATGCTTTCCTCATCGCATTACTGGCCAAAAGCAATGACGGCTTCTTTAAAAAACAGCTCTTTTTTCTCCACTGAAAACATTTAATCAAGGCAGGTTGCTACGTCTTAGATGCAATGCATGCAGAGTAAAGTTGAGTTCGAAGACTAGATGGAGCCAATCACAGGCAGGAGAGGCATGAGGTCAGCAAGCCCTGTGGAAAAGCCCTTTGAAAAGTTCTTGACATCACAGGGAGGGAATGAGGAAAAATGTGCTATGGCTCTGAAAGTGTTAAGCTTGGCTACTGATTCCTCAATCACTCCAGGACAAGTGAAGAAAAGCAAAACAAAAGAGAACAAGGATGATGCCAAATAAAGAATAAGGGACCGATTTCTGCGAGTAACAAAGCCAGAACATGTGGGAACTATGTGTGACTTATCAGAAATGAATCATGGCAACAGTAGCCATGGACATGGTAACCAATGACAACTATTGTTATTCACAAAGAAAACAGTATCAACCCCCCATAAAAAAACACACACACACACGATAAAGGTCTGCACAGAACCCACAGACCCTCCGTGAAATGAACAGACGAGCGGGAGAAGGGAAAGGAAGCCAACATTAAAAAAAGAAAAGATGATACTGATGGCTTAATTTTCCCAAGAACATTGGCAAGAAATAGTCTCAGTCTCAACAGTAGAACATGATATTTTACAGCAGATGATCCTATTCCATCTTGCTCTCTTCTCCTCTGTTCAACCTGCCTGTCGCCGTTTCTCTTTTACACAATATATATTTCTCAAGAATCAAAACAAGACCTCTTTTTCTCACAACAGAAAACAAATAAAAGTCTAAGCTCATTAAATGTAACATTATTTGTCTTTGAATGAATTAAAAAAGAAAAGAAACACAAGCAATGACTTTATATTTCAAAAGATTTTCAAATATAAATTCCCAACATTACAAAACACGATTCTGTAACTCGATTTAACGTTCAAATTACAGTGTACATACAGATCGCCAACTTACAATACTCCAATGAAACTCAAAACCACTTATATATATATACACACACACACACTAGTCAGTGCCCATCATAGAGATTCTCTTTCTCTCTCAATCTCTGTTGGAATGGGAAAAAAAAACACCCAGAACAGCACAGACCAGTAAAGAGACACCCTTCGAGAGAGACATAAAGAGAAAGAGACGGATACAGAGAGAAGCAGGGTATTCATAGAAAGGGTGAAAGATGCAATTGTTTCAGAGAGTAGGATCTGTGTGCGGTATGCGAGAGAATAGAAAGTCTGACGGCCTCCATTAATGGCATTATGATAAGATGTTAGAAGCCCAAACTCAGCGCACAGCTTCCCAGCAAGAAAGAGAGATGGACAGATAAAACAAAGTTGAAATTTTTAAATGTACATTTTTTCCTCTTTTTATCTTTTTTTTTAATGTATATATGCATGTATATGTTTTTGCAGGTTGTCAGGAGTTATCTTTATCTGAGACTTATCTATGCTGTCTCATTATCTCAATGATGGCTGCAAAAAGGATTACTGACCATCAGTGGACATCAACAGGTTTAAACATGGTTAAAACTTTGAGTTTAAATGAATAAATACAATTAATTTAATTGTATTTATTCTTTTTTAACAAACACAAAAAATGGTCTGTTCAGTATATTAACATGCATGTATTGAGAATTCTTTTGAAGGTTGTATATTTTCAATCAATTTTTAATAAAAGCAATTACTCAATTTAAGGAGAAAAATAAAAATTGCTTTCATTAAAAGGTCATTTGAAATTATATAACCTTCAAAGAATTGTAGATACATGCATAGTAATATACTAAATAGACCAAATAATTATGATTAAGATTAGTTTTTGTTGAAAAAATAATAATAATAAAAATTATGAAATATATATATATATATGTTATGCAAATTTTATATATATATATTTTTTATATTTAAAAAGTTGAAGGAATAGTTCACCTAAGAATAGACAGCAGTAGTTTTCAAATCTCATTTGTACATCTACATCCAAGATGCATTGCCAATATCGAATATGCCAAATAATATGCACATGCACAAATTAATTTCGAGAATAACCATTCAAAGATCTTGCACAAATATAGTGCACGAGTCAAATAGACAATTTTAATGGTGTGGGTTTGTTTTTTTTGTTGTTGTTGCATTTTTGCAGTTTGAAAACTCTGGTCATCATACCTTTTTTCTGGAAAAGTACTGCTTAAATATTTAAAAAATTAATATCTTGTCTTTGTATTTCATGGAACAAAACAAGTCATATATGAAGGTGAGTGTCATCATTTCATTTTTGGGTGAACTATGTCTTTAATTGCTCATGGCATTTGACTTCCTCTCAAATAAATATCTTTTCTTGAAATCTGATCACTTATTTCTTGCATGCCGTAAAATGTAGTATATATAAATATATTAAACTTGTAGATATTTTGTCAAGTGTTTGCGTTTTTGTACCTGTCCCTCTCAAGAGCCCTGGTAGTTGGCCTGGAAGCGTGCCGCCTCCTCAAAAGATGAGCTCTTTCAGCTTCCTCTTCAGGAAGGTCGTCGAGCTCCATGTTGAAAGTGAAAGGGCTCCTCAGCCACCGGCTGAAATTTGCACACAACATGAAATGCTGTTAAGCTTAACTAACAGATATGGGATTGTACATACGACAGATTGAAGTGGAGTGAAATGGATGCAGCTGGAGAGGGGAAGAGAGAATACCTCATCAGAGGGGTCATAATACTGCTCCAGGTAGGGGTGGGCCAGTGCTTCCTCCACGGTTATACGTTCTATGGGGTCGAAGGTTAGCATGCGGTCCAATGAAATCCGAGAGCTGAAACGCAAAAGTAGAGAGTACATAAAGAAGTTCCACACTGACTATGTTAAATCTATGATTACAAAAGAACATTCATTAGTACTAACTATACAGCCTATAAATCACACATAGCTAACAAAACACAAACCGATGGTCACAGAAAAAAAGGCATACCAGGATGTAGACTTACAAACACCGCAGTTAATTTTCCTTTTTTGTCTTTCCAGCCAGGATTTCATTAAACATACTTGCACAAGGCAGCCAGACCATCAAAAGACCATTTGTCTGACACCCACATTTGTTCAGTACTCCCACATGCACACACTCACACACTTGTATATGTGGTTTATAGGGACTCTCCATAGACGTAATGGTTTCTAATACTGTACAAACTGTATACTCATATCCGTACACCGTGTCTGCAACAGATGTGACAGTTGTCTCTGTAAAATCCGAGCCGCAAAAACTGGCAGCTGTTGTACAGTAGACGCTAAAGTGATGACTGCATTCATTCTTTGTGTCAGAAGACGGAAATGAAATGGGACATCAGTTTACTTTTGGGAATTTGTTGTGTTACACCACATCCAAAGTACACACCATTACTGACTATAATGGGGTCTCTGGATTGGTTGGCATCACACCACTCATGTCCAGTGACAACAGAGCGCTAACACTAACCCTACCCATCACAGAGAACCTTTGGCATTAAAACAAAACATTTAGTTAGTCCATTCACTAAACATTCCTAAAGACACTAATGTGTGAGCTTACCTTTGTTGTCTGCTTTGGGGAACAGCTTGGGCCATGGGATTTCGGTTTCTGGGTAAAGACTGGAGGTAGTTCCTTGCCTTCATGTTGATGATGCAGTTTACAGATCATCTTGAGAGGGGGAGCCCAAAATACCTGGTTGATGGGGCAGGAAATAACACACAATGAACAAGCTAAAATGCTTGCATGCACAAATGAGTCAAATAACAATACAATGGACATTAACTGAAAATACTTTCTACAATCTCCTTGGGTTTGCTTGAGTAAAACATACAGCAAGGAAGAACATGATGCTGAAAAAAAATGCTAATGCTAAAATGCAAATAAAATGTTTAACTAACATTATATTTGTGCCTGTTTAAGCTTTTCAGTTTTTAAAAGGGAGTTGAAATTCTTCTGAAAACAGTATTTTGACATAATTCATTCAAAATCTATCTTGATTGAAGATTCTTAACCCAAATATAGTTAAATAAAACTATATGCAAAGTAGAAGCTAAATGTGGGTTCACTTGCAAAGGTAAATTATTTATATTATTAATAATAATAAAAACAACACATTTTAATGATTGATTAAAGACATTTTTGCTTACTTTCATCCAATAAATAATTTTGGTACTGTGCTGGGTTCAGTAATAATACAAATATACATTTTCTAAGTACATACTAAAATAGATTTCATGTCACAAAGATCCACTGCTTTAGTATATGGTCTTAATATAATATGCCATTTATTCCTTGGATTTTAAAGCTGAATTTTTAGCATCATTACTTCAGTCTTCATGCTAATCTGTTAATCAAGTACTGCTTGACATCAATGTTGAAATCAGTTGTGTTGCTACATATTTTTTTATGGATTATTTGGTGAATAGAAAATGTGCAAAGCATCTTTAGTATTAGCCTATTTTGATCATTTAAATGAGTCCTTTAATAAAAGTATTCATTAAATCTCGATGACCCAAAACCTTGAAACTGTATGCTATTTCTAGAACCTAGGCCCAGGGAAGTTAGCTGACAACATTGCACACTGTTCAGAAGCTGATAGTCTATTCTCTTCAGAGTGTTTCCTGCCCTCACTGATAGTGTCACTTCTTACTACATGCATATACATAAAAACTCCTTTTTTATAAGTTATGCTTCAAGTAGTGCAGATTTGAGAATAAAAGAGGAAGTCGAAAAGAGGAAATTCCATTTAGCATTAGACTCATGTTCTTACCCAATATGTGGTTGAGCTGGTCCAGATAGTGCTTTCCAGGGAAGATGGGCCTGTTGGACAACATCTCAGCCAGGATGCAACCCACAGACCAAATATCAATGGACATGGTGTAGCCCTGAAAGATAAAGAGATCATGTCAAAATATGCATCCAGTTTCTATCTTAAATGCTCAAGACAAACACACATGCACAAACCTTGGAGTTGAGCATGATCTCAGGGCACGGTACCAGCGAGTAGCCACATACTCTGTGAGGAATCCAGTGTGGTCATGTTCTGGATTGGCTATCCATCGCCAGGCCAAAGTCACAGATCTATATGGGTGAGGAAATATAATTGTCTTCTAGTCTATACAACCCTCCAACATACAATTTTGCTTAATAAAAGCCCCTAACTTCTATATTTAGCTTCACTAAGATCAATGCCTTCAGATTAAACAAAGCACAAGAACAATATTACTAAATTTGGTCCTGCATTCCTCAAAAATATCTTCACCAAAACAGATCTATTACGAAATAATTTCCACTCATTAAAATCACGTTAGTTTTATATTCATTTAATTTGTAATGTCAGATTAAAAGCTGCGGTGTTTTTACCAATTGTTTACTAAACACTACTTTTTATATTAAGAGTTTTATGTTTGGTTTGGTTGTTAAGTTTTGCTGTTCTGACCTTGAGGTCACAGGTGGTGTTGATGAGAAGGTTTGAAGGCTTCAGGTCTCTGTGCAGGACATTGGCAGAGTGAATGTATTTCAGCCCTCGCAGGATCTGGTACAGAAAGTAGCAGATATGGTCATTGCTGAGTTGCTGCGTCTTCAGCAATTTGTAAAGATCGGTCTCCATCAGGTCCTGTACGATATAGCTGAAATGCAGTTAAAGAACTACAACGTAGCGTACAGTATAACAATCTCATAATATAGACACTATTTTCAAGATACAATTTGGCCAAGTGCATTGTGAGCCAGTTGGTGTGCATGTTTAAGGATACACATCCCTCATAAATTCGATGCGGCGAGCTCTCAGGATGTCATTGATGCCTATGATGTTCTCATGACGGAACCGCAGGAGGATTTTGATCTCCCTCAGGGTGCGCTGGCAGTAGGTCTGATGTTCAAATGGACTGATCTTCTTAATGGCCACTCGAATCTTATTCACATTATCAAAAGCTGAGCTGCAGGCGGAAGTAGAAGAGAGATGATGGGAGGAGAGGAGAGAGAATAAAATAAAAATCAACTCATACAAGCTTGTGCACGTATTTAACTCGCATAGAATGTGGTAAAGTAAAAAAAAAAGCCTGCCATGCTTTAGTGGCACATTTGAAAGTAGATGGCAGGTTGAGAAATATTAGTGTCAACTTGAGCCATACTAAATATCATATGAGCTATTTATCTCTTATAGGGTTAAATTTTTAAACCTCTGTTTTGTGTGTTTTAGAAATTATTTAAATGTAATTTCTAAACACACAAACAGAGGTTTTAAAAATTTAGACCTATAAAATAAAAAGCTCATGATATTTAGTATGGCTTGAGGTTGACACTAATACTTTTTCAATGTGTGTGTGTGTATGATATATATATATATATATATATATATATATATATATATATATATATATATATACACACACACACACACCTATACATATATATATATATACACACACGCATTTAAGAAAATACATTTATAAATGTTTACCAAATTGAGCATCAAATCAACACATCAAAATGACAACATTTTTATATAATTTAAAAATAAAAACCTGTGAGATTGCACAGGCCAAAATATCTAGTATTTAGATTCTCTATATTTTTCTTTCTTCTTACGCAGCAGTCTGATGTCCCTAACCAAAGATATCCATAGAAGGCCTTAGTGTTTTTTACAGGGGGTTTGTTTACATCCTCCTGCTCAACTTGACAGTCATTTTGAGGATGGAGGGCAGACCAACGCGCTCAGCTCTGAATTGTGCACATTATCTATTTTGTTAACCATAATTTGATGACATATTATATTTAACAAATGGTGGGAGTTTAGTTTTACAAAAATCGCTAAAATATTTCCTAAAACAATTAATCCACATTTGGCCGCGTCGTAACCACGCCTGTTTTACGAGCTCAGAGTGAGATGTCAGATTGCTAGCTGTGGAGCTAAGAGCCCTAGCGTGCAGATTCAGAATGCAAACAACTAACAAGACTCCTAAAATTAAGATTGACAAGGGACATTCAACGTCTAAACTAAATGCCTGTTCTCAGTAACACAGATTCACGTACAGCTACACACTGTTTGTGCCTTTAAACCAAGTGAGCTGCCTACTTAGAGGATTTTTGAACATTTTAAACGTGCCTATGATGCAAACATGGAAATAAAATATGTTTATGTAGGCAGCTCGCTATGTTCTAAAACACAGCCAATGTTGAAGATATGGGATTTAATCCAATGCATTAACGTTACTCAAAATCTATTGTTAGCCCTGATATTCTGGGAAAGATATGCAAAAACTTGTTGAGCCAAACAAATTATTCTGTTGATTTCGAAACAACGTTTATATCTGCTTTACTGTCCATGGAACTGAAATGCTATTAGTTTTTGGCGAATCAACACCCTTTTTCCTTTACTACGAAAAGCTGATAAGTAGTAACGTTTCTAGCCCACTCGCCCCGATCCAACAGAATCTCCATCGAAGTGTGCGACTGCAAAATCGAGCAGTTTCCGCTTACCAGACCATTCCATAGGCCCCCTCCCCGATGTACTGGAGATCGGTGTATCGGGGGCCAACGTCAAAATGTTGTCCCTTCACCGACTCCAGGCCAGGCTTGGATCCCGCCGCTCCATTCGCTCCCCCGGGTGCGACGGCTCCTCCGGTCCCGGCGGCACTGCTATTCGAGCCCGCGGCTCCGACCGCCGCCGCGCTGCTGCCCGATTCCGCCATCGTTTCTGTCCACAAATCAGTCGACTTCGCTCAGTCTTTGGCGGGAGGGGGCTTGTATTTGCCTTCAGATCAAATACAGGTTTATTGGATAGCAAAAGCTGCCGTTATACGGTGCGCTTTCTTGACAGTCGAAGAGGAGTCGTCAAGGCCCCCTGTGGATGCGAGTGCGGAACGAGCGTGCATCTAAACGGATCGAGAGCGTGAACGCGCATTTCTCATGTACAACATTCGGGGGCGCGCGCGAAAAGCCACAAAGCGAACGCATTTACACAGCACTCGAGTGGGCGTGCAGAATGCCTCCCACGGTTACGGTTAGTAGGCACTCCGGCGTGATTTACAGTTTGTGGTGAGCAATACGTAACTGAACGAAGGTACACCTAC
>JAQIUQ010006388.1:0-2500 GCA_030378365.1 Hybognathus amarus
AAAAAAAAACAATACATTTTAAGTGTTTTTAATTGTATTTTTCATCTAGGAACTGTGACTGCTGTAGCTATTGTATACTGCCCACTATTTCTAAAATATGAAAATATAGATAAATAAATAAAACAATTAAAATATATTAAAAAATGTTTCATAATGTAGCATGTTGCATTTTCGTCACATTTAATGTTTAATTCTGCAGCTGGCCGCTTTTAATTACAAATACAATTGGAGAAAAACCCAAAATACCATATTTATCCTAGTTATAAATAACGTTTTATGACTAATATAAATAGTTATTTAGCATCTTTAATCAAAGTTTGTTAGTTTTGTCTTAACTTTTAGCTAATCAAACAAACAGGTTGATTTCATTCACCACACTGACAATGGAAAGTAAAGTCAAGCATTGCACTGAGAGAAAATTTTGTATTCAATGCTGCATACTACTTTAATGTAATATATATATATATATATATTATATATATATATATATATATATATATATATATATATATATATATATATATACCCTAAAAATGCTGGGTTGGTTTAACCCAAATTTTAACCCAATTTAACCCAGTTTAACCCAATTTTGTGTCAAATATGGACAAATTCAAACATTTGGTTAAAAATGTAATTTAAAAATGTAACCCAAATTTAATTTAAAAATGTGACCCAAAATTGGGTTAAAACAACCCAGAGTGGTTGATTTCATTCACCACACTGACAATGGAAAGTAAAGTCAAGCATTGCACGGAGAGAAAATTTGGTATTCAATGCTGCATATTACTTTAATGTAATGTGTATATATATATATATATATATATATATATATGTATATATATATATATATATATATATATGCACCCTAAAAATGCTGGGTTGGTTTAATCCAATTTTAACCCAATTTAACCCAGTTTAACCCAATTTTGTGTCAAATATGGACAAATTCAAACATTGGGTTAAAAATTTAATTAAAAAATGTAACCCAAATTTAATTTAAAAATGTGACCCAAAATTGGGTTTAAACAACCCAGAGTGTGTGTGTGTATGTATATATATATATATATATATGTATATATATATATATATATATATATATATATACACACACATACCATTATGTATGAAAAGTATTCAACATGTGCTTTTTTTAAAGGCATAGTTCATACATAGATTACAGGAAAAACAGCAGAATACGATGTTTGGAACAACATGAACGGTGAGTAAATAATGATTTTGTCTCAACTATTGAATAATATTAAATATTGTCATGCAATAGGAGATGGCTGTAGTGTCGAAGGTGTGATGGGTGTCTGACCGTGGAAGCAGAGCAGATATTCTTCCTTCTGCGGAGTGCTGGACACCTGGACGATGGAGATGGGGAAACTGTGGGAGGATCCGGTGAACACAGCCGACGCCAGCGACATGTCATTCTTGTCCAGGAACTCTGCCAAACACAGCCCATCATGCAAAACACTGTTTACATAATGCACAATTACAAATTATAAGTGCCTGATCATGTTCTCACAAATGGCCCGCCAGCCGGTCCAACCAGATATCTGCACTGGAACATGCAAATGTGGAGAAAATGACTTTTGAAATCACAGATCCATCACATCTACATCCCCAATGATACAGGAGATATCACTGACCCTCATCTAACTGTATCTCACAGGACATCACTGTAATACCTACCATCCAGAACACACTGCTTCATCTCAATCTCGTAGAATTTATTGGTGCCAATGATGATGCTGTAGCTGGTGAAGTGGATACAGCTGCACGGCTCGAGCGTTTCGATCTCCTGAGAGATAAAGAGACGGATCATTAGAGGTGTGTCCGTGTGAAGGAGTTAAAGAGCAAAGCACATCAAACGTTGCTAAATTTGATGTGACAAAGACTTGCCTTCCGTATACAGAACTTGTTCAGATTGTCGTTGTATCGCAGAATGGTGACTTTATTGGGCATTGCAGCACAAATGCACGGACCGTTTTCGATCTAAAGCGAGAGTAGACACAAAATACACAGGGTAAGGTACAAATGTGTTGGGTGACACGTCACAAAGGGCATGATGCAGAACCAGTTGCTCTAAAAATAGAGTGAAAGTTGCAATGCAGTGAAACACACAGCCTTACCCTGCCTGTGGCAAACAGATGACAGCCCTTGACGGTCTCGAAGATATATGGCACAATCTCTGGCAGTGTGGGGAGGTGAGACTGGGACAAAGACTGTTTCACCTTCTTAATCTCCACCAGACACAGTGCACGCTCATCCCCTACAACACATCATCACAATCATCATCCCTTGCAAAACAGTACTGCAATAATGCCATGGCATTTTATAATGATTAGCATGAATAATGTATTAAAGGAGTAGTTCACTTTTCAAAAAACTTCTGATAATTTACTCACCCCCATGTCATCCAAGATGTCCACATCTTTCTTTCTTCAGTCAAAAAGAAATTAAGGTTTTTGATGAAAACATTCCAGGATTTTTCTCC
>JAQIUQ010006388.1:7500-82500 GCA_030378365.1 Hybognathus amarus
GAGCTTCCCTTCTCCCGACACAGAGCCTCGGACAGGTGCAACGCGTACTCGGTGGGAACGCCACAGGTGGCTGGGAGGTACGGGGAGCATTTCGGGTGGCACAATGCATGGCATTCTAAACCAGGAGAAAGAAGAAACAGGATCAGCATCTCCAGCTTTAGCACAGGTCGACCTGATTGCCTCAGCAATCTATTAACAAACAACAATGGACTCTTTCCACGTGTCCGTGGTTCTCAGAAACGAAAGTCATAGTTGGGTAAACTTCTATCGTGGTGAAGGGAAAGAACTGTACGGCAAATTTTTTATTTATTTTTTTGCATTCCCATTCGCTCCAATAGCAAGAAAATAAATCCACAATAGTGTTTCTACAACTTTCCAAAACAGGAAAAAATATTGAGGGATTGCTTACGTTGGTCAGAAGAGAGAAAGATGTTAAAATAGCCGTCACAATTAATTTACACTCACAAATTTAATGCCAAAGTATGTGAATAAAAAGTATTTAAAAAAACGTTATATAGTATTTACGGTGTATGTTTCTGTAACCGTAAACGTTTCTGTAATTATAGCATTCTTCCGTGTAGGTATAAGGGAACAATATAAGTTTTGGGTAATAAAGGGGTTCAACCAGATATACAAGCAAATTATTTATAATGTAATTATTTTAAAACTAACAGGTACCTATTCTGTTAATATATTCCAGCCAAAAAATCTACGTCTGTTGTATATAAAAGTTTTTAGCACATTTCTGGCAAAATATGTTTTTGTGCAATGTAGTTACAGGGTAATTTTGACATCTGTGGGTTGTAAATTAAACATTTATTGACAAATATATGATTTATTTTTATTTAAAAAATATATCTGGTTAAATTTTGATTTAACAAAACATTTGTTACATTTATATATATATATATATATATATATATATATATATATATATACACATATATATGAAGAGTTCTGATGCAAAAGCCTCTAAGTGCCATTTGAAATTTTCTTCTAAAATGACCATTTTTATCAAGCTTGTATATTTAAGTTCAGTAATTTCACTTAAATGGCGATGAAGATTACCTATTAATTGTCATTTAAGTGAAATTACTGAACTTAAATATACAATCTTGATAAAAATGGTCATTTTAGAAGAAAATTTCAAATGGCATTTAGAGGCTTTTGCATCTGAACTCTTCATATATATATATATATATATATATATATATATATATATATATATATATATATATATATATATATATATATACTTTAATTACAGGGTAATTTTGACATCTGTGGGTTGTAAATTAAACATTTATTGACAAATATATGATTTATTTTAATTTAAAAATATATCTGGTTAAATTTTGATTTAACAAAAAATGTGTTCAATTTTTATCTATATATATATATATATATATATATAAAAAAAATATATATATATATATATATATATATATATATATATATATACACACTTTAATTTAACCTTTATTTAACCAGGTTTGTCTCATTGAGATATTAAATGTCTTTTTCAAGAGAAACCTAGCCAAGATAACAGATCAAATTAGACCACACAATCAACAAAACAAAAGACAACTCAAGTACATTTCAATTTAAATAAAAGTGCCATTCATTAAAACATTTGCACATGTGGATGCACTCATGTAGATTTAACATTTCTCCCACTGCAATCAACTGCAAATTAGTTTTGTTGATTTAAATGAATGAATTAGGTTGGTTAAATACCCGATTCAGGTGTTTAATTGATTGAGTGATAGCACTTGTGCTACAACCTGGCACAATGCATCTCTTCTTGTGTTTATATGAGGTTAATGTTAACTTAGTGCATTGTCCCAGTTTAAATAAATGAAATGATTTTTAACTAGGAAAAAAACTTAGGCAATGCAATTCAATGAAAATACAGATATTTGTATCAGCAAGTACCAAAAATTTATGTATATTTATCTTACTTGTGGAAAAAGTGGCATCAGCACATCCCTACTTGTATATGGTGTATGTATATTTGGGTTTCGGTGTGATCCGTACCAATGCAGGTCGCAGCCTGCCGTCCAAAGTGGACAGTGTCCAGACACACGGTGCAGCGGGCCGCCCTCATGTTGAGCCCCTGTGTGAAGCGGTGAGGAGTGTTATGATGGACCCTGTCCTTCACACGTCTGGTGTACTCTAGAGGATCAAACACACACTCTTAAAAACACTCTTATATAACGTCTATATAACTTATGCAAACAGGCCAAAGCAAGCTGAAAATGTCCTCTCCTGAGAACATGTCTCCACCAGAGGCTGAAGAAATCACTGTACTGTCCAAGCTGTCATCGGTCGCTTGAGGACAAACATGCAAGGATTTCGGAGTTCTCGCATTCTGCATGGCATACAGCAAGAGATATGGCCATAAATACGAGTGTGTGTACGAGATAAGCTCAGTGTCCTGACTGATCTGTGTGCAGGAGCTTTGGATATCCAGAATCAGTCCATGATGTCCTGAGTGGAGGTCTGCAGACATCAAGCCAAGATGAGCCGACACAAAACGTGTTTTAAGTGTAGGACGCCCATAAAAGGCATGTTTGGATTTGGCCAGAGAGCTTATCTCTGCAGGAATAAAATGATCATACCAAGAAAGAATAGATAACGTAGAAGACGCCTGGTTCATTCTCAGGAAACAGTGCCATTAGTGTCCCCTACGACTGAACACGATCACATTATACTCTGTTTAGTGTATATGTTCTTGTGTTTAAAAAACAAAATGTAATCTGAATATTACACTCTAAAAAAATGCTGGGTTATTTCAACCCAAATTTGGGTCAAATATGGACAAACCCAAATATTGGGTTAAAATGTCATTAAATTTACAGTCGAAATTAAGTTAAAGTTGGGTTAAAATGACATTTTTGAAATGACATTTTTAACCCAACATTTGGGTCCATATTTTACCCAATTTTGCGTTAAAACAACCCAGCATTGTTTAGAGTGTAGCCAATTTGTATGTATACATATATGTGTGTTTTCTAAAATGCTTTAAAATGCAGTTCACTTTCTTGAAAACATTTTTATGCTTAGACATTTCCCAATTTAATGATTTAAATTTGATGAAAATAAAGTCTTTCTGGCCACAAAGTTTTTGTACATCATGATGTTTTTACTTTTATCAGCCTTATCTTGAAAGCTTATCAATAACTTTTTGAAACGAAAACATAAATAATGAAATCGTCGTAAAACGTGTATATTTCAAGCACGTAAATGGCACGGTTTCTTGAGAGTAGGTCGCCTAAGAAATAACTTACTTTCAGAAGTGACTCTCCTTATTTCTGTGGAACGACAACAAAGAGGACAGTGAGTGTGGACAGACATGAGCGAAAACATCTACTGTAAATACGTACGGTCTGGAGTCCTCTCATCTCATATTCAAACAGTAATACGCATCAAATCAGCATTTTCCTACAAGCTTCTGATTTAAAGTGCACCTATTATGCTTTTTGCATAGAGATATTCCCTTTCTTGTAGTGTGTAATAAAGCTGTTTGTGAATGTAAAAGGTCTTGATCTTTCAGAGATCAAACCGCAGATCAATGGAGTTCCCTTTCGTAGTCACTTCGAGTTACGTCGAAAGACAACAAAATGGGGGTCATTAACCTCCTTTTCATAGTCTTTTGACGTAATGTCTCCGTTTCCTATTCATACGTTACCTGAGTCATTATTGTCTCCTGAAAAGAAAGAAACTAGTGCTGTCAAACGATTAAAATAAAAAAATAAAATTGCGATTAATCGCATTAATGTCATAGTTAACTCCGATTAATCGCACATTTTAATCTGTCCTAAATGTCTCTTATTTTTTTCTCAACTTAAAGGGTTAGTTCACCCAAAAAAGAAAATTAAGTCATTAATTGCTCACCCCCATGCTGTACCAACCCCGTAAGACCTTCGTTCATCTTCGGAACAAAAATGAAGATATTTTTTATTTAATCTGAGAGCTGGATCACTCATAGGCTGCCTAAGGGACTGGCTCTTGACGGCACATAAAGTCATTAAAGAAAATGTTTAAATATTCCATGTGCCTACAGCGGCTCAATTATAAGTTTATCAAGCGACGAGACTTTTTGTGCGGAAAAAACCCCATAAATAACGACTTTATTCGACTATTCCATTACTTCCTTATGGGCCTTGAGACGAGAGTAGAAGAGATTTCCAGAACGCATGTGCGAGAACTGAGATGAGGACGTTCTTCTTCGACTACTTCTTGTTACCGGCTGCTCACCGCTTCAGGAGTATCACCGCCCCCTACTGTATAAGATGATGATCCATATATAAGGCGCTCCTGTCGTTTTTTGAGAAGATTAAAGGCTTTTAAGTGTGCCTTATAGTGTGGAAAATACGCTAATTGAAAAGCGTATGTACAGCGCGCATCTTCCTCTGCTTGTAAACAGAAAGTTTCCAGCTATATCAGCACATCATCTTATACGGTAGGTGGCGGTCAATACTTCTAAGCGGTGAGCAGAATCACTGTATATCAAGAGCTGAAATTCAGATATGATAATGAGCGCTTGTTTTCAGACATGCACCAATGAGTCAAGTCTATTTATATAGCGCTTTTCACAATTTAGATTGCATCAAAGCAGCTTCACAGTATCAATCAAAACATATTCGTTTTCTTAGTTGAAAAACATCCACGCTTGGTGGAGCTGATCAATGGTATTACTGATTGGCTAATTCATTTGAATATCCCAATCACAACAGACTGGGCTGTCTGAACAATCAGAGCAGAGCAGCTCTCAGAAAGGAGGAGTTTAAGAGAGACTGATTCGAACCGTTTCAGACACTTTGAAAAAACAGCTGATGCTGCAATGTATATTATGAGAGAATTAAAGTGTGTTTTGACCTTGGATGCTTAGAGACCTTAGAAACAAAATGAGGAGCCTCTAATGCCTTCAGATTACACCATTTTTTCTCTGTTACGATAGTCACTGTGTCAGATTACGCGATTTTCTGACTCCTAAAATCTTGTCGTGTAGTGGACAGGACACGTTTCAGACTAGGGGAGCGTCGGGCACAACGTAACACGGGGCTAGTTGTAACACACTTGTTTTAAATACTTCCACACATGCTGGCATGACGAAACTTGGTATATTTACTAGTTGCCATTTCAACACTTTATAGAGAAAAAAAATGCACCAAAATTCCAAAATCTTTGTAAGATATCACTGAACATTTATTTAACCATAGCAAAAGTGCATTTCTTACTTAAGTTAATTTTTCGTCTCTATTTTTTGTGTTTATTTAAAATTAGACAAATCTGATATTATTTTAATCTCCAATCTGTTGTTTAACCGTTGATTTAGTTCTTTCATGCTTCGCTAACTAGCAGAAGACACTAGCAGGGTTTAAACCCCAGTTGTGCAGTTGGGCATGTTGTAACACTGTGTTACAATGTGCCCCTATTAGAAATATGATATTATATTCTATACTTTTATGAATTCTATTGAGAAAACATGAGAAACATGTAAATAAAGACTGAGAGTCAATGCTCAGAAATTATTAAGTATTATTTTGTTTTTGAATTATGCTGTATAGCTGTGTTTTCCGATGTGTTTGTTGTCAAACTCAAAAATTAGTTTATTTTTAATTATTAAAAAATGCCGGTATTTTATTAAGAAAATATTTTGGTTTGACTTGCATATGTTTTTGATCAGATCAGATAGCATTTTAAGCTGTCATATGGTGATGTTACAATGTGCCCCTCACATGTTATAATTTACCCCACCTATGGGGCATGTTGTCACATTCCACTTCCATTCTTTCAGGGTAAATCAAGAAAAAAGTATACACTGTATTAATAAAACAAAACCACATAATTGTGCTAGACATGTGGGAAATTAATGCGGGGGGGGGGGGGACTCTAAACCCTAAGTAGATTTACACAAATTGACAAAGTCAAAAAAGTGTTACTTTGTGCCCCGCTCTCCCCTACAAGTTGCTTCCTAACTAGTCATCACATGCCGTCTTTAACGGCCCGCGTGATGTCATTGAGAAGGCGAAACTAGTGCCGTGTGACTTCCAAAACGAGCGTAAACGAACAATGGATGAAGCGGTGAGTGTTGTATTGGCTGTCCTGTGTTCAGAATAAAGTAAAAAAAGAAAGAAAACCCGACAATGGACACGTTCCTGGATTGCTCGAAGAGGACAGTATGGGCTGTTAATCCTCCAAAGAGAACTTGTGGTAAAATATTGTTTAGCTTTAACGTTAGCACCATCGTATCTCTTTCGTTTCTGCCATTTTTGAAAGTTGTGTTTGGAAAAGCTTCTGTGTTCCTATTGGTCAACCTCATACATGTGACAGAACCGTCGTGGAGGACCGTTAAAAAAATTAAGCATGCTAGTCTTTTTGTCGTGAAGCATCGCAGCTGCGACTGTAGGTTGTCGCCCACTATGACACACTATACGAGATGATACGATTCGAATCTCTTGAGTCGGCAGCCCGTTGTCATACGAGTCCCCATGACACCCTACCGTCAAACGGATCGTGCCAAAATCGGGCTAAAATCGTGTAATCTGAACCAGGCATAAAATGGCATAATAGGGGCACTTTAATTTCCCTGTATTCTTAGCGTGAGATGAAATGGCAAGAGGGACCGAAGAGAACACAGTTGTTGTTTTGCTTTAGTTGTGAAAATTAAAAAGGCTGCAAATGTTCCATGTCCCCACTCTAACCTTCAGGATTGGCAGCGTGCTTTCCTGCGGGCCGGGAGCTGGACGACATCAGGCTGGGCTGGTGCTCAGGTGACTTGTTGGATTTGGTGGACATCATGAGCTGCTGGCGGGCCAGACCCGGGGTGGCTGGAGGACCGCTGTGCTCCATAGCTTTATTAAACTGAACTGATGAGGGAACAGACCACAGAGATAAACGTCATGTTTGTGAGCATTGGCACGTTTGCTTAATGTTTCATAAAATTTCAGTACTCTGCTGTACAAAGGTGTCTTCTGCTCACCAAGGCTGCATTTATTTGATCAGAATTATGGTACACGGTAATATTGTAAACCAAATGTAAAGTAACTGTTCGTGATTTGAATATATTTAAAAATGTATTGCTTCCTGTGATCAAAGCTGAATTTGCCTTCAGTGTCGCATGATCCTTCAAAAATCACTCTCAGTGTGATGATTTGCTCCTCAAGAAACATTTATGATTATTATCAGTGTTGAAAACAGTGATAATTTTAGGGGACACTTTGATGAACAAAAAAGTTCAAAAGAACAGTATATATTTGAAATAGAAATCTTTGTAATATAATATACACTACCGGTCAAAAGTTTAAGTTTTTAAAGAAGTCTCTTCTGCTTACCAAGGCTGCAATTTTTTGATAAAAAATACACAAAAAACACAGTAATATTGTGAAATATTATGACAATTTAAAATGACTTTTTTATGTTAATATATATTAAAATGTAATTTATTCCTCTGAAAAAAAGCTGAATTTTCAGCATCATTACTCCAGTCTTCAGTGTCACATGATCCTTCACAAATCACTCTAATATGATGATTTTATGCTCCAAAAACATGTATGATTATTATCCATGTTGAAAACAGTTTTTTACATTTTTATTTCAGGATTCTTTGATGAATAGGAAGTTCAAAAGAACAGCTTTTATCTGAAATGGAAAGCTTTTGTTACATTAAACACTACCCTTTAAAAAGTTTGGGGTCAGTAAGAATTTGTATTTTATTTTTGGGGGAAATAAATAAGAAATCAATACTTCTATTCATCAAGGATGAGTTACATTGATCAAAAGTTACAGTAAAGACATTTATAATGTTAGAAAAGATTCTAATTAAATAAATGCTGTTCTTTTGAACTTTCTATTCATCAAAGAATCCTGAAATAAAAATGTAAAAAACTATTTTCAACATGGATAATAATCATACATGTTTTTGGAGCATAAAATCATCATATTAGAGTGATTTGTGAAAGATCATGTGACACTGAAGACTGGAGTAATGATGCTGAAAATTCAGCTTTTTTTCAGAGGAATAAATTACATTTTAATATATTAACATAAAAAAGTCATTTTAAATTGTCAAAATATTTCACAATATTACTGTGTTTTTTGTGTATTTTTTATCAAAAAATTACAGCCTTGGTGAGCAGAAGAGACTTCTTTTAAAAACATAAAAATCTAACCGATCTTAAACTTTTGACCGGTAGTGTATGTGTGTAAAATGTAATTTCAAAGTATTCCAAACCTATATGACTGACTTTCTTCTGACGAACACAAAAGGAGATTTTTATGGTGTGAAAAATGAAAACAAGCAAGCAGGTTCCACATGTAGCGACAGATGTGTGTAATGTGTGTAACGGCGGCGTCGCACCCTCTCTGAGCTCCAGGCGTGTTTTCTGCAGCACTTCTTCAAGCTCTGAGCTGCGGGCACGCTCTTTCTCCAGCGCGGTCTTCAGGTCGCTGTACTGCAGAGGAACAGGGGTCCCGGAGGGCACGGCGGACGCCTGCGTTTGACCCTGAGCCGCGAGAGCCGCCAGCAGATCCTCTCGACGCCGGCCACCAAAAAGCCCCTGCACCCAAAACACCAGACGAAGTGAATCGCTCAGGCTCACTCCTGTGCCCAGCGACAGGAGACTCTATCCTGCTATTCCATCCCTAAGATATCCAGTCAAATTAGGTGTCCCGTTCTACAACTCGCATATTCAGGGCGGCTGGATATATGGACATATATATATACATATGAGATTGGCTGACGCATTGCACGGTTAGTATGCGGTTATTGGCATATGTAGCTCCAGGGACACCTAATGCGCAGCTCAGCAAGCAGTTAGTCAGATTAGTTAATGAAGTGAATTTACAGCGGATGACTCTGACCTTTTTCTTCTTAGAGGGGTGCTCTACCTTGGCCTGCAGGAAGTCTATGAGCTTGCTCTGCTGGGTGATGGTCCCCTCCATCTTGACCTTCTCGTGAGAATACGCCGCCTGCAGGGGAGCCAGAAAACACCTTTGGAAATGTTTGGAATGAAACATTGAATCTGAAATCGTCCCCCTCAATCCCTACATTAGTCCACTAGTTCACATGAAGGAGTGAATTAAAACGAGTGACAGTCGTTTAGTGTACGTCAGTTGTATTGCGGTGCGATGTGGGAATGAATGAGTGCACTCGAAGCACTATGGTTTAGACACCATTGGCGATAATTTCACGAGCCTTTTCCATCGTGATTACATAATGCCTGGCAGACCAACACAAGACAAACAATTGTGGTTAAAAAGTAGGGCTGGGCAACGATTAATCGCGATTAATCGCATCCAAAATAAAAGTTTGTGTTTACATACACTACCGGTCAAAAGTTTAGGGTCGGTAAGATTTTTTATGTTTTTTAAAAGAAGTCTCTTCTGCTCACCAAGGCTGCAACAAAAAAATACACAAAAACACAGTAATATTGTGAAATATTATGACAATTTAAAATGACTTTTTTTATGTTAATATATATTAAAATGTAATTTATTCCTCTTCAGTGTCACATGATCCTTCACATATCACTCTAATATGATGATTTTATGCTCCAAAAACATGTATGATTATTATCCATGTTGAAAACAGTTTTTTACATTTTTATTTCAGGATTCTTTGATGAATAGAAAGTTCAAAGAACAGCATTTATTTAATTAGAATCTTTTCTAACATTATAAATGTCTTTACTGTAACTTTTGATCAATGTAACTCATCCTTGATGAATAGAAGTATTGATTTCTTATTTATTTCCCCCAAAAATAAAATACAAATTCTTACTGACCCCAAACTTTTTAAAGGGTAGTGTTTAATGTAACAAAAGCTTTCCATTTCAGATAAAAGCTGTTCTTTTGAACTTTCTATTCATCAAAGAATCCTGAAATAAAAATGTAAAAAACTGTTTTCAACATGGATAATAATCATACATGTTTTTGGAGCATAAAATCATCATATTAGAGTGATTTGTGAAGGATCATGTGACACTGAAGACTGGAGTAATGATGCTGAAAATTCAGCTTTTTTTCAGAGGAATAAATTACATTTTAATATATATTAACATAAAAAAGTCATTTTAAATTGTCATAATATTTCACAATATTACTGTGTTTTTTTGTGTATTTTTTATCAAAAATTGCAGCCTTGGTGAGCAGAAGAGACTTCTTTTAAAAACATAAAAAATCTTACCGACCCTAAACTTTTGACCGGTAGTGTAATATATTTGGGTGCACTGTGTATAATTATTTTGTATATATAAATACACACACACGCATGTATATTTAAGAATTTTTTTTTATTTATATATAAAATATTTGTATATAATATAAATTATAAATAAATCTATATACAGTATATACATGAAAATATTTCTAAAATATATATGAGCATGTGTGTGTATTTATATATATATAAAATAATTATACACAGTGCACCCACATATATTATGTAAACACAAACTTTTATTTTGGATGCGATTAATCGCAATTAATCGTTTGACAGCCCTATTAAAAAGTATCCTTGTGAAAAAGCCGTGTGAAAAAAAAGTATCCGTGTGAAAAAGCCCTTTGAAACTGTAGTGATTTGGACTCCAACAATTTGGTTCCCAATGAAGTCCATTGTTTCCAATCCTGAAATGTTTTCCCCAAAAAAAACACTGAAGAAAGACTTGAACATCTTGGATGGCATTGGGGCAGGGCTCCAGACTAACTTTTTGTCTTGGTTGCACTGGTGCGCCTAACTTTTTTATTTAGGTGCACCAGCACAAAATTTAGGTGCACTCAAATTTTTCTCGTCTTGCGTCACCTTTAACGCCACAATTTCAAGGTCACCTTTTTCTCATGCTACATATATTCATATATATTATGTAAATGCTTTAAAAAAAATAAGATGTAGGTTTTTTTTAAGCACAATTATACTGTATATAAAAATATAAATCTTAAAAAAAAATTCTACATTTAAAGTGCTGTTTTTACATTGTTCAAGTTAGGGCAGGGTATTGACAGTATTCACAATTCGATTCAATATTGATTATTTTGGATATCAGGTACAATACATGGCAAATTTTCTCAAGGAAAACAAATCTCAACTAATGCTGTAAGGTAAAAATTACCTGGCTGATTTGGACACAAACACTTAAATGACACTTTTATTTATTTTTATAATAATAATGTTATATGAAATATAAACATTTAAATGGTGGCTGCATAAAAACTTGCCAGTTTTTTTTCAAACAACATGCATTAAATATTGAAGAACGTTAAAAATTATAATGAATATGTGCATGTATTTGGCAAAATGCCGCTCTAGAGTTAATTTTTCTAGCTGGCTAACGAGTTTATGGTCACTGGATTTTTTTTCTGAGGTAATGTGATGTTACATTACATTGTTTACACGCCTTTTACTGACGTCTTTCCACGGTTGAATCACAGATTGAGCGATTCTATGTGAAAGATACGGATTTCGATAAGTTGTACTCTATCTTTTAACACACTTTCAGATGCTCGTTCATGTTTATTTCGCGCTGTAACTGGTATTATTAAGGCGGAAGAGAGATCAGCGCTGCTGCTTCACTTGAGCGGAGCCAGAGCGATCTCGGATTTCGATAAGTTTCGGATTTCGATAAGTTTCGATAAATTTAAAAACAATACACTATTTATGTTTTTGAATTTCGTAAGAAAAGGGACCCAATTTGAAATCTGAGACTTTGTTTCATATCAATAGTAACAAAGCACAAAGATTGGATGAGATGCGCGCTACAATCTTCTATTCATTCATCAACTGAAAACAGCATAGCAACGGGTTCGTAAAATGAGAATTAGCTTTTGAATATGAGAATATATTTTACCTAGCCCTAAAAAGTAGCCAACATTTTTAAAAGTTTCTTCGTCGTCTGTTTCTTCTGCTGCTGACTGCCGTTACTGATTCTCTGGTGTTCAGGTCGCAATTTATTTCGTATCACACAGCACGGAGCATTTACCATTGGGGTGAGTCAATTTTCAGGAAATTTTCATTTTCAATTACATTTGTTGTTTCTTTGACTTCACACTTCGTGACCCACTGAAAACTGTCCAGTTGAGAAACACTGGTCTGAGGGCCCTTTCACACCTAACTTGTTTGACTTTCGAACTTTTAAGTTTGGTCTGAATCTAAATTAAAGGAGTGAAACCTCCCCCGGACAACGGCCCGGACCAAACCGATCAGATTTTGTCCGTCTTTGTCCGGATCAAACTTAACCTTCAAATGGTCTTCGTTTCCTGTTTACACTTCTGGGCTTTGGGGTCTATGTGACCCCCAAAACTGACTGAGTAAATGTACAAAAAATATACATTTTTAATCATACAAATAATATATAATTTTTTTGGTTTACTTCTCATCTATTCATTAATGCTGTGTTTTTGGAGATATAAAGTACTTTAGTATCCATATACCACACAATTCCTCAACTACACCATTAGCTTGCAAATGAAATATTATTTTTTTTATGAGACACTGCATTTATGCTCTAGTACTAGGACTTCATTTCTGTGTAAAAATTCAGATTTAAGCCAGATTTTTTTTTTTGTGACACATGAAGAAAATATATTTAGTTTTTTTTACATTTCTCATTCATTTCGATATGGGGTCATACTGACCCCGAAGACCAGAAGTGTAAACGTTTTTTTACATACCTTCAGAACAACAGAATCAAGCCCCATTTTTGTGTGTGTGTGTGTAGATAGATAATGTATGAAAAGTCACAAAATCTTATTCCACTGAGATGAAGGGAACCTTTTTTTTATTAAGTAAAAGTCGATTGGGGTCGTATAGACCCCATGACCCGATTGAGGATTAACAAAGGTTTATAGTGTGAAAGCATTTCTGTATGGTTCAGACTTTCAGACCTTTTACAAGAAGTTCCGGTGGTTCCCGCATAGCCAAAAAAACAGAAAAATTAGACATGGTAGCACATGGGGAGAGGAGGAGACAAGGTTTTTAATTGAAATATGGTCTGATGATATAATAAGAAGTCAAATGGAAAAAACACAAAAATTGCTTGCAGTCTCCTCCTTTCCTGCGGCCACGTTAAAACGTTCGCACGACGAGGACGTTCATTTGGCGTATTTGAATTAGCCTTGTGTATATTTGGTTTCACAGGTAATTATGCCATTAAAATAACAATATAGTTGCGACGATATGCGTCTGTTCATTCATGTTGGATGCAAGTATGTCACGTAAAGTTCTTTAGTGCGCTCGTGTGAAACCAAACCAAAACTTTCTGAAAGTTAGAGAAATCTATCAAAACGTGAACTTTGGTTTCGAAAACGCCCTAAAGAACCCTTTTCCACTATAAAGTAACTTTTTGTGAAATGAAAAGTTTCCATGAGTATGAAGGTTCTCCATGGAGCCATGAATGCCCATAAAGAGCCATCATTTAAGAGTACGTGTGTGTGTGTGTGTGCACCTGTATGTTTTCCAGCTGGTACTCCAGGTCTGTCCGCTCAGTCTTCAGAAGGTCGGTCTGGTCCAGCGCGTCCTGAAGTCCTTGAGTCAGTCTGAAGATGTGGCTCTTCTGCATGTCCAGCTGCTGCTGCAGTTTTGCTTGCTGAGAAAAAAAGTCACAGCATATGGATGCACGATTACACATCTTGATCATTTCAACTCAAATGACTGTATTTATTAGGAAAATACGTGTTTTGCATGTTAGTAAAGTGAAGCACCTCGTCCATGAGCCTCTGTTTGAGTTCTCGTTCGCTCTCCAGCTTCTGCTGCAGGCTGCGCGCATTCATCTCCAGCATGGCGTGTTTCTTCTCCAGATCGCCCAGCTGATGAACACAGAGTAAGTATGCATGCATGTAGTCATTCAGCAGATGCTTTATCCACAGTGACGCACACTTACGGTGTCTGAAAGACCTTCAGCTTTGAGTTTCTGGTCTTTCAGGGCCTGTTGCAGGACCAGGATTTCCGCTTTGTGTTCTTTCACTGCCAGTTCGACTGTCTGTCGAGACTCAGAGTTGCGCTGCTCTGCGCGGAGTCTAGAGAACGAGAGAGAAGTTAGCAGACTGTGACGTGTTGATCTCTTACCTCAGTGTTTCTGTTATATCTATACTTAACGCTCATTATGTAACTCTTATATAACTATGAGTGCTTCTGGCCCTGTGGACGTTTAGAAAATAAACTATTTTTACACTGATTATGCCCAACTGTTACATAAATATTTCAGAGGAGAATTCTGTCATTTTTCTGAACCAACAAATGTCATTTCCATTACATCTCAAAGGATTTATTTTTTGTTTAATAGCAATCTGCAACGGAAACATAAAACTAAATATTTTATAAACATGTATATCATTTAATGTATCATTTGCATTAAATATATGCATTTATTTATTTATTTTTGCATTTTAAATGATAAAAATGTCATTATTTTTAGTTTAAGCTGACATTAATTATAACTATCTGTTAACATTATTTGCATATTATTCAAATGTAACAATTAATTAAATCTTAGTTTGCCGTTTTTATTGTATTAAAAATAACAATATAATTCTTAAGTAAAAAAATAACAGATTTTATATAATAATATAATACCGGTGAAATTCAAACAATCAAAAAGTTTTTAATTTCTAAAAATAAATTAATACATTTATTTCAGTAATTCAACTTAAAACGTGAAACTAATGTATTATATAGACCTTATATAGACCTTTTCACAATAATGTCATTTTGAATTTGGGGTTTTCATAAGCTGTGAGTCATATTCATCAAAATTATAACAAATAAAGGCTTGAAATATCTCACTTTGCGTGTAATGAGTCTATATAATATATTAGTTTCACCTTTTAAGTTGAATTACTTAAATAAATTAATAAATAAATAAACTTTTGCACTTTTTTCGAGTTTCACCTGTAATAACTATTTATATGAAGAGTTCAGATGCAAAAGCCTCTAAGTGCCATTTGAAATTTTCTTCTAAAATGACCATTTTTATCAAGCTTGTATATTAAAGTTCAGTAATTTCACTTAAATGGCAATGAAGATTACCTATTAATTGTTAATTAAGTGACATTACTGAACTTAAATATACAAGCTTGATAAAAATGGTCATTTTAGAAGAAAATTTCAAATGGCATTTAGAGGCTTTTGCATCTAAATTCTTCATATATAATAAAAAAATACACAAGTATATATTTTATTAACTTGATTTATTATGTATCAATAATTTATTATCATAAAATGAAAGAAAATTCTAAACTACAGAGAGACATGTGATTACTTTTTGGGCTTTCACGGCTCTGACATTGCGCAGTTGTGTGTGTGTTCTGTACCTGTTCTGCTTCTCGTTGTCCAGCTGTCTCTGTATGTCTCTGGTTCTGCGCTCGGCCTGGTTCTTCTCCTCGTCCAGGGCAGATCTCCAGTTCTCCCACTGTCTCTCCTTCTCCAGGAGCTCATCGTTTAGTGTCTCCAGCTCCAGCACCTGCTCCTCCAGCATTGTACATGTCGTCTTCAGTGTCTCGATGTTCTACACACACACACACACACACACACACACACACACACACACACACACACGTTGGGTTTCAATGTTTTGTAGGGACTTTCCATAGACACAATGATTTTTATACTGTACAAACTGTATATTATCTCCCCTTACACTAACCCGACCCCTAACAGAAAACTTTGCAGATAACATTTTAAAAGTTAAATATGTTTTATTTACACTAACGGTCAAAAGTTTAAGATCTGTAAGATTTTTTATGTTTTTAAAAGAAGTCTTTTCTGCTCACCAAGGCTGCAATTTTTTGATAAAAAATACACAAAAAACACAGTAATATTGTGAAATATTATGACAATTTAAAATGACTTTATGTTAATATATATTAAAATGTAATTTATTCCTCTGAAAAAAAGCTGAATTTTTAGCATCATTAGTGTCACATGATCCTTCACAAATCACTCTAATATGATGATTTTATGCTCCAAAAACATGTATGATTATTATCCATGTTGAAAACAGTTTTTTACATTTTTATATCAGGATTCTTTGATGAATAGAAAGTTCAAAAGGACAGCTTTTATCTGAAATGGAAAGCTTTTGTTACATTAAACACTACCCTTTAAAAAGTTTGGGGTCAGTAAGAATTTGTATTTTATTTTTGGGGGAAATAAATAAGAAATCAATACTTCTATTCATCAAGGATGAGTTACATTGATCAAAAGTTACAGTAAAGACATTTATAATGTTAGAAAAGATTCTAATTAAATAAATGCTGTTCTTTGAACTTTCTATTCATCAAAGAATCCTGAAATAAAAATGTAAAAAACTGTTTTCAACATGGATAATAATCATACATGTTTTTGGAGCATAAAATCATCATATTAGAGTGATTTGTGAAGGATCATGTGACACTGAAGACTGGAGTAATGATGCTGAAAATTCAGCTTTTTTTCAGAGGAATAAATTACATTTTAAAATATATTAACATAAAAAAGTCATTTTAAATTGTCATAATATTTCACAATATTACTGTGTTTTTTGTGTATTTTTTATCAAAAAATTGCAGCCTTGGTGAGCAGAAGAGACTTCTTTTAAAAACATAAAAAATCTTACCGACCTTAAACTTTTGACCGGTAGTGTAAATATATCGTATTCATATTTTTAAACTTTAAATACATTTTCATTACAGAAGTTTCCAAGACTTTTCCAAACCTGGAAATTACCATATTAAAATGACCAGCTATTACTCTCTAAAAAATGCTGGGTTGTTTGAACCCAAATGTGGGTAGATTATGGGCCAACCCAAATGTTGGGTTAAAAATTTAATTTCAAATTTTACCCCAACTTCAACTTTCACTTTCAACTGTAATTTGTTTAAATGCATTTTTAACCCAACATTTGGGTTTGTCCATATTTGACCCAAATAGAGTGCCAAAGTTACGACGTCACTCTGTAGGCCAAAACGCATAAGTGAGCACTCTCGCTTTAAGTCTATGGGATTTTTAAACGGATTTTTTTGACATCATCACTTCGGCACTCTATATGGGTTGAAAAACCCAGCATTTTTAAGAGTGTACACCTAGACCCTTGATCAAATGAAACAGATCAGCGACAACTTTTTCAATACATCTGCTGCAAACCAACAGACAGGATCTGAGGAACTGCAGGATATGACGCCGAAATTATGTTGATAGATATGGAAAGGAAGCAGCGGATTTGTCCTTTTTGACTTTCATTAGCAGATCCGGATTCAGAGTCGCTGCCAATCGGAATTGATTTTCGGAGAGCCGGCCCTCGAGGGTGTCTCGCATCCGGCAGATGTGCTTGGAAGTGCATCTCAGTGGCAGGACTGAAAATTACCACGTTTCACAAAGACACAGGGCCGATAGAGAGAGAGAGAGTCTCCAAATATAGCCTGGGTGCTTTAGTTGCCCCTGTGAAGTCCAACGCTGGCAGGGCAGAGGAGAGCAGCGAGTGAATATGACACATCTCTGCCTCCTACCAGCATCTATGATTACCATCCGCTCCTGTTATACAACAGCGAGGACTGCACACCTACACACGCGTCCCACGCGCATACATCACCGCACACACACACACACCACTCATCCCCCTGCGCCATCATCACACAATACAATAGAACCTGCGAGCATCATTTTCCAGTTTATTAAACAGCTTTGTTTTAGCTCCGAGGAAAGCTGTGATTTGCCGTTTATTTGTTGTGTCATCACTTTTCGAGAATGAAAAAACCGATCATATACGTATACCACAAACTTTAACCTTTACTTCCCAGGAAAACGAGGACTGCAAATAAACTGCACCAGCTTTTTGGACATCAAAAATAAGTTCATGATCACATACTAACTACCTTCCTAAGATTTTTTTATCTTTTTGAAAGAAGTCTCTTGTTTTGCTCACTAAGACTGCATTTATTTGATCAAAAATACAGTAAAAACTTTTTCTTTTTTTTATCTTACATTTTTTCTATCTTTTTTATCTTTTATCTTTTTCCTTTTTATCTCTTTTTTTTATCTATCTTTTTTTTTACCCCAAACTTTAACAGTAGTGTAATATTTGGCTATGGAAGCTTGTTTTCGCCACAGACAAAAAGAAAAATTTATATTAAAAGATAATTGCGACTTTTTATCTCACAACTGCGAGTTTAAATCATCAGAATTGTGAGATAAAAAGTCAGAATTGCGAGATGTAAACTCCCAAAATTGTGAGAAAAAAAGTCAGAATTTTTAGATAAAAAGTACCCTTTTTAATTAGTTTATTCTGTCGCGGAAACAAGTTTCCATACATGTCGAATGCCTATTCAGTGTTTAAAAAATTGGTTTGCTGAACTAATGAGGAGGAAAGAAAACTATTATTACTAAATAACAGAATAACTAAAATAAAAGTTTTAATAAATTATAATTTTGGACTGAGTTGCAGTATGAACAATTAACTTTTAGCCCTTTAAAGGAGTGTTCACTTTTGAAAAAAAACTTTTGCTGATAATTTACTCACCACCATGTCATCCAAGATGTCCACGTCTTTCTTTCTTCAGTTGAAAAGAAATTAAGGTTTTTGATGAAAACATTCCAGGATTTTTCTCCATATAATGGACTTCAATGGGGACCAAACGGTTCAAGGTCCAAAAGACACTTTTAGTGCAAACTGTTCAAAGGGCTTTAAACGATTCCAGACGATGAATAAGGGTCTTATCAAGTGAACACATTTAATAAATAAATAACAAAGTATAAGTTTTATAAGCTCAAATGCTCGTCTTGCTCTGTTCTGTGATGCGTGTTGTGACTCTGTTCGAACTCGTTCATCAAAATTAACAAATCTTTTTCCAAGTAATTTGGTTCATTCAACGAAAGAAACAAACAAATTGACTCGAAAAAAGTTCATTTTGATGACGAAGTTTGAACAGGAGAGTCACGAAAGTGCATCACAGAACAGAGCAAGGCGAGCATTCGAGCTTATAAAACTTAAACTTTGTTATTTATTTATTAAATGAGCGATCGTTTAGCTTGATAAGACCCTTATTCATCATCTGGTGTCGTTTAAAGCCCTTTGAAGCTTGCACTGAAACTCTCATTTGGACCTTGAACCGTTTGGACCCCATTGAAGTCCATTATATGGAGAAAATCCTGGAATGTTTTCATCAAAAACGTTCATTCTTTTCGACTGAAGAAAGAAAGACATGGACATCTTGGATGACATGGGGTGAGTAAATTATCAGCAAAGGTTTTTTGAAAAGTGAACTACTCCTTTAACGTGTTCGGCTTGAGCTTCCAAATTAAAGCTGAAATTAAAGCTCCAAAATCCCCTTCACTTATATTATACGCTTGTAAAGATGATTGACAGGACTGAATGTTTAGGCTCCTCCCGAACCTGTGTTTTGATTCTTACATTACGCCGCTTTATGTCGCTTTGAGATGCTAATGACAGCTAAACATCCTCTTTAGATTGAGCATCATCAGTTTAAACGCTGCAGTGGGCTCTGTCGTGGGCGTACGCACATGTGTGTGTGACTCACGCAGCTGCTGATGGGAGTTGTGTGTGTGTTCACTCCACCTGTTTCTGGTTGTTGAGGTGCATCTCTCGGTCGGCCACCTCGCGGCGCAGACCCTCCAGGTCCTGCTTGAGCTGCAGTCTCTCCTCGTTCTCGTCCGTCGCCTCGTCCAGCTGTTTGGACAGGTAGAAGTTCTGTCGGTTGAGGTCTGCGTTTTCCTGCGTGAGCTGCGTCAACTGCTCCTCCAGGTCCGTGATCACCTGATGCAGGTGCAAGAAAAAAAACAGTGATGGAACATTTAAATGTTAAAATAAATGTTATACACACTCACCTAAAGGATTATTAGGAACACCATACTAAAACTGAGTTTGACCCCTTTCGCCTTCAGAACTGCCTTAATTCTACGTGGCACAGGGTTTCTGCAGGTTTCAAATTTAAGACCTTTTAAAGACATTAAGACCATAAACATTGAAATTTAAGACCTACACGACGCATTACCAAAAAATAAATATGAAAATATTCTGAAAAAAATTATTTTATGTGTGTGTAGGTGAAATTTCTACTTTGCATGTTATACTGTAAAAACAAAATTATAGTTGATTTTTAGTTGATCATACCCAGAGATGAAATGGCATGAACATTTCATTTCATGATTATTATGAACTAAACCCAGCAAATAAAATTAGTATGAATATGCACTTTTTTGTTTACATAAACATTAAAATACCATTAAAAATGATGGCCAGATTTTAAAGGAGTGTCTTGCAACAGGTTATCTAGTTAAAATAAAGTCTTCACAAAAACAGTTTTATAAACAGATAAACCTCACATATTTCAGCCTTTAAATGATCTTTTATAAAAAGACTGAGTCAAAAAATTATAAATTACTGACATTCACATCCCCTTGTGTTTTATTATTAATAGTAAAATATGGGCCGATTTTCTTGTTGCGTCTGTCGTTGCTATGCAACAATGACCGCTCGTTTCGCTTGATAAGACCCTTATTCATCATCTTAAATCGTTTAAAGCCCTTTGAACAGTTTGCAGTTTGCACTGAAAGTGTCATTTGGACCTTGAACCGTTTGGTCCCCATTGAAGTCCATTATATGGAGAAAAATGCTGGAATGTTTTCATCAAAAATCTTAATTTCTTTTCGACTGAAGAAAGAAAGACATGGACATCTTGGATGACATGGGGGTGAGTAAATTATCAGCAAAAGTTTTTTGAAAAGTGAACTACTCCTTTAACGTGTTCGGCTTGAGTTTCAAATTAAAGCCGAAATTAACGCTCCAAAATCCCCTCCGCTTATATTATACGCTTGTAAAGAACATTAAAATACCATTAAAAATAATGGCCAGATTTTAAAGGAGTGTCTTGCAACAGGTTATCTAGTTAAAATAAAGTCTTCACAAAAATAGTTTTATAAACAGATAAACCGCACGTATATCAGCCTTTAAATGATCTTTTATAAAAAGATTGAGTCAAAAAATTATAAATTACTGACATTCACATCCCCTTGTCTTTTATTATTAATAGTAAAATATGGGCCGATTTTCTTGTTGCGTCTGTCGTTGCTATGCAACAATGACCGCTCGTTTCGCTTGATAAGACCCTTATTCATCATCTTAAATCGTTTAAAGCCCTTTGAACAGTTTGCAGTTTGCACTGAAAGTGTCATTTGGACCTTGAACCGTTTGGTCCCCATTGAAGTCCATTATATGGAGAAAAATGCTGGAATGTTTTCATCAAAAACCTTAATTTCTTTTCGACTGAAGAAAGAAAGACATGGACATCTTGGATGACATGGGGGTGAGTAAATTATCAGCAAAAGTTTTTTGAAAAGTGAACTACTCCTTTAACGTGTTCGGCTTGAGTTTCAAATTAAAGCCGAAATTAACGCTCCAAAATCCCCTCCGCTTATATTATACGCTTGTAAAGAACATTAAAATGCCATTAAAAATGATGGCCAGATTTTAAAGGAGTGTCTTGCAACAGGTTATCTAGTTAAAATTAAGTCTTCACAAAAATAGTTTTATAAACAGATAAACCGCACGTATATCAGCCTTTAAATGATCTTTTATAAAAAGATTGAGTCAAAAAATTATAAATTACTGACATTCACATCCCCTTGTGTTTTATTATTAATAGTAAAATTTGGGCCGATTTTCTTGTTAAGTCTGTCGTTGCTATGCAACAATGAGCGATCGTTTCACTTGATAAGACCCTTATTCATCATCTTAAATCGTTTAAAGCCCTTTGAACAGTTTGCAGTTTGCACTGAAAGTGTCATTTGGACCTTGAACCGTTTGGTCCCCATTGAAGTCCATTATATGGAGAAAAATGCTGGAATGTTCTCATCAAAAACCTTAATTTCTTTTCAACTGAAGAAAGAAAGACATGGACATCTTGGATGACATGGGGGTGAGTAAATTATCAGCAAAAGTTTTTTGAAAAGTGAACTACTCCTTTAACGTGTTCGGCTTGAGTTTCAAATTAAAGCCGAAATTAACGCTCCAAAATCCCCTCCGCTTATATTATACGCTTGTAAAGAACATTAAAATACCATTAAAAATAATGGCCAGATTTTAAAGGAGTGTCTTGCAACAGGTTATCTAGTTAAAATTAAGTCTTCACAAAAATAGTTTTATAAACAGATAAACCTCACGTATTTCAGCCTTTAAATGATCTTTTATAAAAAGATTGAGTCAAAAAATTATAAATTACTGACATTCACATCCCCTTGTGTTTTATTATTAATAGTAAAATTTGGGCCGATTTTCTTGTTGCGTCTGTCGTTGCTATGCAACCATGCACTGCGCTCTCCATAACGACAAAGACGTTTTAGTAGCCAATGGATTTCCACCACCGAGAAACTCTTGCTGTAACGTTAGCTCTGCTACAAGGTTTATTCACGGAGAAGATAAAAACACTAGTAGTGTTTGAGTGCACCGCGATCCTTCATGTTGACTGAGCCTTCAATGTTGATACGGAAGAGTGCTGATTGGTTGGTTCTTCGGTTCGTTTGCGGCATTCTGAATCTGAAACGGTGAGATTTTTTTAATCTCGCTGTGGATGCGACGCGCCTATATTTGAATGAATTTGAACGCGCAAACCTGGTGTATGAACGGCCATACACCTAATGCGCAAACCTAATGCTAGCACGCAAATGAACGAGGGTAAAATCTTAGACCTGACTAAATCAAATTTAAGACCTCAGATGAAAATCTAGCCATTTTTAAGACTTTTTAAGGCCTTAAATTTAAAGTTCAGAATTTTAGACTTTTTAAGACCCCGTGAAACCCTGGTGGCATTGACTCAACAAGGTGCTGAAATAACATTTCAATAAGCTCACTATTAAAAGTTGAGAAGATCAAAGCATGTTTAGAGGAGAGAAGCCGTCACTCAGGGGCTGGGATTATAAGAGCTTACGAAGGACAGATCGAAGAACAAACGCCGCTCTCCTCTCTGAGACTGACAGCAAAGCTTCAGACACTTCAACGCTGAGAATAACTATAACCTTAAAGTATGAGCAACAGTAATAGTAGCACATCTTATCAAAACAAGCCCCTATGTTTTCATTTGAATAAGCCAATGAAATTCTCATTTCCAAGTTTAGAAGTTCATCTGAGCTCCAGCTACAATTGCAAAGGTGTATGATGAAGGAGAAATGTAATCTCAGGCCTCAGCACAGAAGAGAATACGGCATGTGTTGAGCTGGAGATGCTCACACAGCTTGAGTGTGGGTGGACAGGGAAAGTAGGGCAGAGATGCTCTGAGCTTGATAATAAAACACACACACACTCCAGGGCCAATGCAAACAGAAGCACATATTCCTCACATCAACGACTGCGGGATCAACAACTTTATGGATGTCTGAAAACAGATGCATTTCATAATGGTGGACGGCATTATTTTCTGTATTATTTGTATGTTTTGTATGATTTTGGTTTTTTTTTTGGTTGGGGGTCTAAAAATAACATGATATTATAAAAATAGCTTGACATGATATCATCAACAGTGTGACATGCCTTCATTTAAAACTATTTTAAATGTTTTTTTTATAAATATAACTTATATTTTTAACACATCAGACAGTTATAAATATCATACAATACATTCCGCTTTTTATTAAGAGATAATTTGTGTTGAGAGATTATTTTTATTAATTGACTAAATGATGAAAGCTTGAGGTCATTATATATATATATATATATATATATATATATATATATATATATATATATATATATATATATATATATATATATATACACTATGGCTCAAAAGTTTAGGTTCAGTAAGATTTTTTATGTTTTTAAAAAGAAGTCTCTTCTGCTCACCAAGGCTGCAATTTTTGATAAAAAATACACAAAACACAGTAATATTGTGAAATATTATGACAATTTAAAATTACTTTTTTATGTTAATATATATTAAAATGTAATTTATTCCTCTGAAAAAGCTGAATTTTCAGTATCATTACTCCAGTCTTCAGTGTCACATGATCCTTCACAAATCACTCTAATATGATGATTTTATGTTCCAAAAACATGTATGATTATTATCCATGTTGAAAACAGTTTTTTACATTTTTATTTCAGGATTCTTTGATGAATAGAAAGTTCAACGAACAGCATTTATTTAATTAGAATCTTTTCTAACATTATAAATGTCTTTACTGTAACTTTTGATCAATTTAACTCATCCTTGATGAATAGAAGTATTGATTTCTTATTTATTTCCCCAAAAATAAAATACAAATTCTTACTGACCTCAAACTTTTTAAAGGGTAGTGTTTAATGTAACAAAAGCTTTCCATTTCAGATAAAAGCTGTCCTTTTGAACTTTCTATTCATCAAAGAATCCTGAAATAAAAATGTAAAAAACTGTTTTCAACATGGATAATAATCATACATGTTTTGGAGCATAAAATCATCATATTAAGAGTGATTTGTGAAGGATCATGTGACACTGAAGACTGATGCTGAAAATTCAGCTTTTTTTCAGAGGAATGAATTACATTTTAAAATATATTAACATAAAAAAGTCATTTTAAATTGTCATAATATTTCACAATATTACTGTGTTTTTTGTGTATTTTTTATCAAAAAATTGCAGCCTTGGTGAGCAGAAAAGACTTCTTTTAAAAACATAAAAAATACTTACCGAACCCTAAACGGTATTGTATACATATATACATATGTATATATATATATATATATATATATATATATATATATATATATATAAATGAATTAATACTATTAATTGGCAAGGGTGCATTAAATTGATTAAAAGTGACAGTAAGAACATTTAGAAATGTTACAAAAGATTGACATTTCAAATAAACGCTGTTCTTTTGAGCGTTCTATTCATTAGAGTGATTTCTGAAGGATCATGTGATCATGTGATCAAGACTGGAGTAATAAGGCTGAAAATTCAGGTTTGATCACAGGAATAAATTACATTTTACAATATACAGTATATCCAAATAGAAAGCAGATATTTTTAAATAATAATTCACAATATTACTATTTTTACTGTATTTCCGAATTAAAAAATGCCTTCGTAAGCAGAAGAGGATCATTTAAAAACATTTTAAAAATCTTACAGTCTCAAACTTTCGAATGATAGTTTGACGAATTTTTCAACTAAACGGTTACACCTTATTCCGTCCACTTTAGTCGTTCTACATACTTTGCTTTTTTTCCATACTTTTGGTCTGGATCTCCATCTTTTTACCACATTACAACAACAAAAGCACTTGAACACAACACCCTGGTAAATACCAGTTCACAAGTGGAAAATATCATATCTATGTGAACGCACCATCACTCTTAGTTTAGGAGTTGTCATTTTTCCTTACTGAACAGTAGGTCTGAATAACTTTTAAGAGAAAACTCTTAATACGATTTAGGAGTACTCCTAGTGGAAAGATAAAGTTCTTTTGTGCATACGGCCCCATATACTGATTATGAAAACTGAAACAGCACCTGCATATTCAGGTTAAACTCATGCAGGTCAGATGATGTCACATTTTGATGAGTCAAATACAGAGAAAAGCTGATTTGCATACCGCACAACTGTCCCGCAGGGCATCAAACTTCCGCTGGATTTCGTCCGATGGGCCTTAAAAAAAAAGAAACAGAATGAGAGTGAAAATTGGCGTGTTTGCGAGAAGTGCACACTCTGCAGTAAAGTGTGTTCAGAAGAGCGCTGTGAGATGAACTCGAGATGTCATGACAGGTGTGATGTCATACATGAGAGCGACTGGGCGAGGATGAAACCGCAGAGGAGCGTGGGAAGATGTTTACAGCACAGTGAAGATGAGGAGCACAATGGTACAGAAACACATGATTATTCACTACCATGAGACTAAAAGAAATGAGTGGAGTCGGCAATGTGATGCAATCAAATAATATAGATTATATCAACTGAAGAGAGTTTGAAACTTTAGCTTGTCAAGCTACAAACTACTTGGTTAAATTACAGTCAATACTTCTGTTACCTTAACCCTATATTTGACACGCAAACTTCTATGGCCTCTAAATTATAGACATCATCAACATATTCAACTGTTGCACAAAATCTACTACATGCCTTCTGTCGTCTGAATAATAATTTAAGTTTTTTGTGCAAGTAAATCTTTTAGTCTAATTGTAAAAATATCCCACCTTCAGCTCGTGGTTCACTTGTCTTTATGCTGTGAAGTCTACATTGATTTATACAAAATATACATAAGAATAACCTTTATTTTAAGATGAACACTTATTAGATTGAAGCAACTTAGAAAAATCATGTTGAAACGTGAGTGTCAAAGATGATAATCTGGCTTTTGATAATTATTTATTGCATTATATGCCTCAAAACTACAGAGACTGATCATAAAACTAAGCATTAAGATATCATATATTCATTGGCAGATATAGAATAGAGATGACTGATATTTAAATGCATTTTATGTAAGAATCTGCTGTGCTGTTCAAAATGCATCAAAATGTCATCTTCCTTTAAAACTTCATTTAAATATCAGCATCTGCACCAAAATGCATATTTTCTTCTCAGTTTGGGCCTCTGGATAAAACTGAGGTGTTTTTCCTCTCTCGAGTCTGAACTCCATGAGACTATACGAGCCATAAAAGCCTGATGCATTAAATATGATCCTCAAGAAAAAAACTTTTTTTTTTTTTTGTCAAAATTTTTCTAAAAACGGTTTCCATTTTTTTAAGGGGAAAAGGCTTTTTTAACTCCCATTAAGCTACTTCAAAAAAAAAAATGCCAAAGCTATTTAATTGTAGCTAATGCCAAAACAAAGTACCTTTTTGAAAAAGTAGTTACCTGAATGTTAAGCTACTAACAAAAAGTATATATTTATTTAACTACATCCTTTTAATTAATAACTGTTATGACATTCAAATCTTTGATTATGCAATAAATAAATTTGTTTCCACTTTATTTCGATAGTCCACTTTAGAGATTCTACTGACTTTAAGTAACTTTGCAACTACATGTCAACTAACTGTCGTTAGAGTATTAGTAGACTGTAGTGGACTGTTAGGATAAGGTTAGGTGTTAGTGTTCAGGTTCGGGTTAGTAGAATAAGCTGACTTGTACTGGAGTTGCCAAGTTACTTAATGTCAGAAGAATTTTTGTTGGGTGAGTCAGTTCACCCAAAAATGAAAATGATGTCATTAACGACTTGCCCTCATGTCATCCCAAGCTCGTAGACCTCCGTTCATCTTCAAAACACAGTTTAAGACATTTTAGATTTACTACTATTGGTCAAAAGTTTAAGGTTGGTAAGATTTTTCATGTTTTTAAAGAAGTCTCTTCTGTCTACTAAGGCTGCAATTTTTTGATAAAAAATACAAAAAACACAGTAATATTGTGAAATATTATGATAATTTAAAAAGACTTTTATTATGTTAATATATATAACATGTAATTTATTCCTCTGAAAAAAGCTGAATTTTCAGCATCATTACTCCAGTCTTCAGTGTCACATGATCCTTCACAAATCACTCTAATATGACTGATTTTATGCTCCAAAACATGTATGATTATTATCCATGTTGAAACAGTTTTTTACATTTTTATTTCAGGATTCTTTGATGAATAGAAAAGTTCAAAGAACAGCATTTATTTAATTAGAATCTTTTCTAACATTATAAATGTCTTTACTGTAACTTTTGATCAATGTAACTCATCCTTAATGAATAGAAGTATTGATTTCTTATTTATTTCCCCCAAAAATAAAATACAAATTCTTATTGACCCCAAACTTTTTAAAGGGTAGTGTTTAATGTAACAAAAGCTTTCCATTTCAGATAAAAGCTGTTCTTTCGAACTTTCTATTCATCAAAGAAATCCTGAAATAAAAATGTAGAAAAAACTGTTTTCAACATGGATAATAATCATACATGTTTTTGGAGCATAAAATCATCATATTAGAGTGATTTGTGAAGGATCATGTGACACTGAAGACTGGAGTAATGATGCTGAAAATTCAGCTTTTTTCAGAGGAATAAATTACATTTTAATATATAATAACATAAAAATTGTCATAATATTTCACAATATTACTGGGTTTTTGTGTATTTTCTATCAAAAAATTGCAGCCTTGGTGAGCAGAAGAGACTTCTTTTAAAAACATAAAAAAATCTTACCGATCTTAAACTTTTGACCGGTAGTGTAGCTCTGAGAGCTTTCTGTCCCTCCATAGTAAATGTGTATACGGTATACTGTCCTTGTCCAGAAAGGAAATAAAGACATCCTCAAAGTAGTCATGTGACATCAGTGGGTTGGTTACAAATGTTTTGAAGCATCAAAAATACATTTTTGTCCAAAAATAACAAAAACTACGACTTTATTCAGCATTGTATTGTGTTCCGGTTCTGTTGTAAGATTTGCGTTCAGTGACGCTGCTTACGCAAGATGCGGCTGACGTGTGTCTGGTGCGGCTGAGCTTCGGTTACAGTCTGAGGAACGCACGCTGTACAAAACAATCTTCACAAACATGTCTAAGGATTTCCAGATGAAGACTTGCTTTTTTTTGCATTTTTTGGATTTTTTGTAGGACAAGTAGAAGAGAAATTAGTTGTCTGACCGGACAAGTTAAATTTCAAACAAAATAAAATGCCTTGTTACTTCACGTTATGTGCCACTCGGTTACGTCTATCTTACGGATTTAATTTTACCGATTCGAAACAAACACATTTTCACGCTGCCTGTGAATGTCCTGACCGTGACTCCACAGAAAGACGCGCGCCAGTATAATGCGCATGCAGCAGAGCACGCGCACAGGAAGTTTCTTCGTGCTTGAACGAACATCATACAACACACACAATTAAGCCAAAATGTCATTTGTCGAGTATCTAAAAAAACGTAAGAGCAGTCTTATGATGGACATAAGAGTTGTGACTCGTGAAGAGAATGAGGCGCGTGTGAGATCCGCATCTCCTGTCCACAGCGGGCTGCTCTCAAAGGGCCAGCTACCAATAAAGCATTCTGTCAGAAAAGTTAAAGAAAGAACAAAGGAAACAGAGTAAATGACTCACTGCTTTTGACTAAAGAACTTGTGTAAGCTTTAATATAGGAGATAGTCTATGTATCATTTATAATTTATGCAGCGCAAACTGTTTGATAACTTTATTCAATTTCTGTATACGTCCTACCTGTTAGACAGTTAATTTTTATCCAGACATCAATGGCTTATCAGTCCCTCCAGGATTTCACGATTTTTTTTTGTGATTTTTGCGATCAAAATGACTGATTTTGTGGTGGTAATTTCCAAAAATTTGTGAAAAATTTGCGATTTATATATAACATTTACCATAATAGTATTCAGTCCTTCCAGAAAAACGAGTTTTTTTGTGATTTGTTGCGGGCAAAAATCCTTGATTGGGTGGCCCGTTTTCTTTAAAAATGCAATGGAATATGCGGGATATTTGCAAAAATTGCGGGAACTTGCAAAAATTGCGGTTTTGATGAAAAAGAGAAAAAAGTGATTCCCCCAACATCCTGTTCTCACAAGGCTAATGTAAAGAGTCATTTCTTATTACTTCCTTTGATAAGCAAGCATACTACATCACAGAAAGTGCTGGGAATATGTAATTTCTCATCTTGTTTTATTTCAGACTGTAGCGAGTGTAAATAAGGTGTGGCCCCTTTAGAGCTGCGCGCTCCCTGTTGAACTCTCTGCAGTGTTGTGTGTGCGCCTCAAACACCCCATGTGTGCGGGTAATTTCTGTTTAATGCTGCTTCTTTTATCTTATGTTGTTTATTAAGTAACGATGTGACGGTAGAACGTGTGACAGACAGTTATACGAGTTTGTGAGATGTCAATCGCCTCCGTGAGTCTGTCTGGCCTCTGCAATAACTTCAGCTGTGAGCTATCCCGTCGCGTAATTGCGTCACTTTATAATGTTCCCAAGGAAACAGGGGAATATGGCTGCCTTTGTGTGAAGCAAACGCAACATTTTTCAACTTTCTGCTAAGATACATGTGACTTTTTTGCAACGAAAATCCGAGGATTATGAAATTATGCAAACCCTGCATATTTTGCTCGGAAATCGGCAATTTTTGCGGCGAAAGTGCGGCGTATTTGAAAAAATGCGGCCCCGCATAAATATGCGGACTTTGGCTGATTTTGCATTGAATTCAGCGATCGCATAATCGCGTTTTCTGGAGGGACTGGCTTATCTGATCATTAGGTGTTATCAATCATTTAGCTGTTATTGCTAATTTCAGAATTATCACTAATCTGTGTGTGCATTTGGTTTAGAACCAAACAAGTTGACTCATGAAACCATTTGTTTATTATATCGGCAATCGCATATCACAAGCCGCAATATTGACCTCAATAATCGCAATATGACATTTTCCCCAAATTGTGCAGCCCTAGATAGAAATTATAAATCTTTACCCGGACAAGTGACTTTTTGTGCATGGACAAGTGAAACATAAATGTACATAAGTGCCTCAAAACGTTAATGTCAAGCCCTGTTAAACTGTGTTCTGAAGATGAACGGAGGTCTTACTCTTACGAGCTTGGCGACGACATGAGGGCGAGTCATTAATGACATAATTTTCATTTTTGGGTGAACTAACCCTTTAAACACAGTCTACTAATACTCTACTAATACGTTACTTAAAGTCAGCAGAATGTCTAAAGTGGACTATCGAAATAAAGTGTTACCAGACATTTTAAACTGCACTATGCAACACTGCAGATCTCAAAACAAATGTCTTAACTTTTGACATTTTGAGATGTCACTCCTGGATGCGAGCGCTCACCCTGAGGACGGTGATCTCCTCCTCGGCTTCTGCAGTCGTCTCCTCCAGCTCGGTCTTGGCCTGATGGAGCTGGATCTCCAGTGCGTGACGGGCCGTCTGCAGGCTGCTGATCTGAGCTTCTCTCCTGCAGTGACAGCGTGAGCTCCGACACCTGCCGCTCTGATCTCCAGCTTCTGCTCCTCGTGTTCCAGACCCATCTGTGGAGGAACAGAGCAGGACCAGTTACTGGGTGAACCTCTGGAAAACACGTCCAGGGCACCCTGGCATCCAAGTCGAGTCATTTGGTTCATTCAACGAACGAAATGACTGGAAAAAAGATTTGTTCATTTTGATGTACGAGTTCGAACATGAGTCACGAACGCACATCACAAGGCGAGCATTTGAGCTTATAAAACGTAAACTTTTGTAATTATTTTTTAAATGAGCGATCGTTTCGCTTGATAAGACCCTTATTCATCATCTCGTGTTCGTTTAAAGTCTTTCGAAGCTGCACTGAAACTCTCATTTTAACCTTGAACCGTTTGGACCCCATTGAAGTCCATTATATGGAGAAAAATCCTGGAATGTTTTCATCAAAAACCTTAATTTCTTTTCGACTGAAGAAAGAAAGACATGGACATCTTGGATGACATGGGGTAAATTATCAGCAAAAGTTTTTGTTTTTTTTAAAGTGAACTACTCCTTAAATGTAAGGTCCTGATTGTATTGAACTGTATTATTTGTGTCTTTTAAACTTTGAACGCTTTGGGTGTAAGAAATCGCATTATTAAATAAAATGTATTATTATTTTGATATTGGGCTGAAATATGCTTCAGAATTCATAAAATGGTCTCTCACCTCTCTGAGTCTGGCCTCTAGCTCCAGCACTCTGCTCTTGTTAGTCTGTTCCTGTTGAGTCAGCTTCTCAAGATGTTCCTCCAGCTTTGCATTCTGGGCCTCCAGTTTTCCAGCCTGAGATTCCAGATAGAACTTCTGCTGCCTGAGTTCAGATATCATCTCCTCTTGGGCTTTCCTGAAGATTACAAACAAAACTTATAGGAAAAATAACTGTGTTCTGAAGATTTGGGCTTGGGACGACATGAGGGCGAGTTATTCATGACATCATTTTCATTTTTGGGTGAACTAGCCCTCTAAATGTACACTACCGGTCAAAAGTTTAGGTTCGGTAAGATTTTTTATGTTTTTAAAAGAAGTCTCTTCTGCTCACCAAGGCTGCAATTTTTTTAATAAAAAATACACAAAAAACACAGTAATATTGTGAAATATTATGACAATTTAAAATGACTTTTTATGTTAATATATATTAAAATGTAATTTATTCCTCTGAAAAAAGCTGAATTTTCAGCATCATTACTCCAATCTTCAGTGTCACATGATCCTTCACAAATCACTCTAATATGATGATTTTATGCTCCAAAAACATGTATGATTATTATCCATGTTGAAAACAGTTTTTTACATTTTTATTTCAGGATTCTTTGATGAATAGAAAGTTCAAAGAACAGCATTTATTTAATTAGAATCTTTTCTAACATTATAAATGTCTTTACTGTAACTTTTGATCAATGTAACTCATCCTTGATGAATAGAAAGTATTGATTTCTTATTTATTTCCCCAAAAATAAAATGCAAATTCTTACTGACCCAAACTTTTTAAAGGGTAGTGTTTAATGTAACAAAAGCTTTCCATTTCAGATAAAGCTGTTCTTTTGAACTTTCTATTCATCCAAAGAATCCTGAAATAAAAATGTAAAAAAACTGTTTTCAACATGGATAATAATCATACATGTTTAGGAGCATGAAATCACTGATATTAGAGCTGATTTGGAAAGGATCATGTGACACTGAAGACTGGAGTAATGATGCTAAAAATTCAGCTTTTTTTTCAGAGGGAATAAATTACATTTTAATATATATTAACAAAAAAAAGTCATTTTAAATTGTCATAATATTTCAAAATATTACTGTGTTTTCTGTGTATTTTTTATCAAAAAATTGCAGCCTTGGTGAGCAAAAGAGACTTCTTTTGAAAACATACAGATCTTACCGACCTTAAACTTTTGACCGGTAGTGTATCACTGCAAGGTGATTTACTGAGGTTTGCTCTAGTCAAGTTACTGGTATTTACACCATTATTTAACGTACTTGTCACTGAATCATCTCCAGTGTACATGATGTCATACATGTGGACTAGCATGTTTTTCTGCGTGTAAAGGCTGCTGTTGGCTGCCAGTTTGTTGGCCTCGGACAGCTCAGAGCGATTACTTGCTCAGATTTGGTCATCTTTGACTCCATGGCATTGGTCAAGTGCTACAATGAAACAAGTTAATTGCACCATATTCATTTAGAGTAGAACATTGGTTAACAAGTATGCTGTACTATTCATCTGATTTACCAAGTGCGAACATGTTCTAGGAACAACTTTCCAATGCAACCAATCAGATTTGAAGGGACAAGTTTACAGTTTATGTTAAGGTGCTTCTACATCAATGTTATTCACCGATCAGTTCGACTTGATTTTAGGGATAGACTTATGGAATAGGGTTAGGTTTAGGGATATGGTTAGGATGAAAATTTCCAGACCAGGAATGTTGCTCCAGGGATTAACCAAGAACGCGATCGAAAATCAGGGCGGTGTCAGTATAGTCTTAGGTAAAATTTAAAAACATTTAATGATACCAGCCTTTTTAAAGTTTTAGTGGTTCCAAGCAGGTTATTATAGTTAACTAAAACCATAAACGAATCTGTTCTTGGATAAAAATAAATAAAATTTAAAATGAATGTAAAAACTTATTTGCAGCTAGATTGCAAAAACAAAAGCCAAAAAATTATCCTGTAAAAAGACAGGTAAACTACTGGCAGCTGTGGTTGCCAGCATCATAGCGTAAAAATTGACTGTGTGTACCTGTTTTTAAAATTAACATCTGTAAATACCAGATATTATCAGCTACAGTATAAAACTTCAAATTTAACAGGCTATATGCTCTAACACAAAAACAGTAAAAGTATATTTACGGTAACCACCAGCTGCCAGTAAAACATGTTTACCGATTTTTTTTTACAGTTATCAAATCAAATTAAATTAATACAAACTATTTTAGACATATCTTAGATAAATCTAAAAAAAATGACAAAAACATAAAACAACAAAAACTTACACTAAAATGGAAAGAATTAAAAACTAATTCAAACTATAATATTATCTTTATAAGAATATGACACTAAAATAACACTGGCACTAGAAAATTCAATGAAATGAATCTCTGAGTTTTCCAATTTATTACCAACTTTTCACTTGACCTTTTTAAAGCAAAGTTTAACAAAAAAACAAGTGATCGCTACATGCAAAGGTTTTAATGTATTATTTACAGTACGAATTACAAACAGGCTGGGCATTACTAATAATTTGTTATTATTAATTTATTTAATATTATTTAATTTGATCTGATTGTTTGTATTTAATGTCTGTCACTCTTGTTTTGTTATCTTTTATATATTTGGATGTAAAGCACTTTGTGACGTTTGTCTAGTAAAATAAAAAATATATATATTTTCAAATTTAAAAAAAAAAAAAGTTAGATTTAGCTGTTGTAGTGAATTATGTCATTTTCACTGGTATTGTCTACCAACTACAGATATATTTGTATAAGTATTTTGCGAAACGCTTTCATGTAAATTGACTGATTTACTGAGAAGGAAAGCGCTCACTATCAACTTGCACAAGGATCATGTGTCACACTTTGTCATTCCCCAACTCAAATACACTCGGCTCTCAGGAAAAGAAATGAGCAGTGTGGTACCAGCTGTCTGGTCACTGCTATCACTTTTCCCCGCTCACGAGCCTCCTCCTCAAAGGCGCTCTGCTTGGAACACCAGCAATTCCTTTTCAGCCAAATCAGCCTTCATTTGAGTCTTCTAACACCTACAAAACACACAGCACTGGGCTATTGCTTGCACCTGACAAATGAACGAGAGACTATCTTCAAAATGAGGCCTTTAAAAGCTTAATGCTGAAGCCAAAGACAAACATGAGTCAGTTCTGAATTTAATAGCAGCGCACTAAAGCTGGAGTATTAGTCCTGTGCAGACGCCACGAGTGGAGGTAAACCGCTACTGTTGACTCTGAAACATCACTGATATTTGTCAGTGTGTGTGCATGTGAGTGTGTGTGTGTGTTAGGCCGACCTTGATCTTGTCTTCGTAAAGCCTTTCCTTCTGTTCCAGGTGTGCTTCCATTCGCTGAGACTTGTTGCCTGCGTGTCACGCAAGTTCTCTTCCAGTTCCTGTGAACAGACAGACAACAGAGGAGCATTTTATTGCTCACGAAGTTCTCAGTTTTGTTTCATCTACTGTGAGTATTGCCTTGTCTAAGATGTTTCTCCTAAAAGAAGAAATAAAAGAAAAGCGAGAGAGTCCAAGTAATCTTGGTCAATGCTGATGCGTAGGAAAACCAATTAATACTTTTTAAATTGTTAATATATTTCCTTAAAGGGTCTACAGCAGTGTTATATTAGTATTACTATTAAAGCATTTATTAATATTTTGAATTAGCATTTATTTTAGATTTTTAGTAGGGCTGTCAAATGATTAATCACGATTAATGGCATCCAAAATAAAAGTTTTTGTTTACATGATATATGTGGGTGCACTGTGTATAATTATTTTGTATGTATATATATATATATATATATATATATATATATATATATATATATATATATATACTACACACATCCATGTATATTTAAGAAAAAAATATTTATATATAAAATATTTATATTTATATATATAATATAAATTGTATATAAATCTATATACAGTATATACATGGAAATATTTCTTAAATATATACAAGCATGTGTGTGTATTTATTTATATATATATATATATATATATATATATATAATAATTATACACAGTGCACCCACATATATCATGTAAACAAAAAGTTTTATTTTGGATGTGATTAATCAGTGTTTAATCATTTTGACAGCCCTAAATTTTAGTAATTTTGAATTACTTTAAAATAACAAAATATTTCCCATTTTTAGTAATTTTGTTATTTGTTTGTCATTTTTATTATATATAAAATATATATATACAGTATATGTATAGTTTAGCTTGTAATTTCAGTTTAAGTAATTTTAGTAATTGTTTATATCAGTTTTAGTCATTTAGTACTTAAACTTATTTCAGTTAAGGCAACATTTTTTTAAGCTAACATGTATGTTTTTATTAATATTTATTTTCAAGATTATATAGACAAAGTAGCATGCTTTTATCCAAACAGTGCATGAAAGCCTCGACATGAAATAATAGTCAGAATCTATTTATTTTAATTGAACCTTTACACAATAAAAAAACCCACATTTGTATCATTTTCATTTTTGCTATTTTGTCAGTACTTTAAACTTATTTATTTCAGGTGAAGTTTTTCTATCTAATATTTATATTTTTATTATTTCAGCTTTATTTCAATGAATGAAAACGATATAAAAATAGTTTTAGTAACTGGTTTTCAGATCAACTTAAAATGTGCCATTTCGTTTCTAAGCCCTATTTAATCAGGACTAAATTAATAATGCACAGTATAAATCATCAAGGTTTAAAACACATCGTCATTGTTGACACTAGCATGATCACGGGCCAAAGACTGAGATGATCCACTCCTGCAATCTGTCACTTTTGGAGCCATGACAGGGCCAGAGAGCATGCTGGGAGCTGAGGAAAGAAGCGGTGTAACTGCCAGGCTAAGCAGGTTGAAGAAAAACGAATAAAAGCAGAAAGTCTGTGTTTAGCGCAACCGCGAGTGTCTGAGGAGGTGTATCACGTGTGACTAATGAGTGTTCCACCTCTTAATAAGTAGCTTTACTGCAAGCATGTGACACCTCCATCTCATCGACATGTGGCGTCCTCATTGCTCCAGTGTTTACCTGTTTGTTTGTGTGTGTGTTTTAGATACAGTATGTGTAAATCAGCAGGAGTTCAGCACTCGCTTCGAGTCTCAGTCTTACCATGATTTTATTTGGCCATCTGTTGGATCTGCTGTGACTTGGTCTGAATGTCTTCTTTCAGTTTAGTTTCTCTCGTTTCACAATCTCCAGTCTCTTCACCTGGTTCTCCAGGGTTTTCCTGCCATCCTGTTCCATCCAAAAAATAAATAAATAAATAAATATCTCATATTGATGATTGCCATGTTATCATGGCAGCTCACACTAAAAAAAAGTGCTATGTGTGAAAACAACTAAATGAATTAGTCAAAAACATTACTTAGCATTATCCGAATCAACATAAATACATTAAGTTCAAGTTGCATGAACAAAATCACATTTAATAGTTACAATAGATCAGAATTTGGTCATGGAACAACGTTTAATTTAGATATTAACAATATTTCAGTTCCATTAATAAAATGGAAATTTACATCAGAATATTGAGCTAAACATCAGCAACAGTGGATTGCAATGGGTGAATTGAGTTTTTATATTTCCAGTTTTTGCATTCCAAAAGCGACAAGCATTGCATTCAAGATCTACATTTTTTTCTGTGGCCTTTAGGTAACTAAAGGCACGGGATTGCCGGTGCCACCTGCTTGGGCCCACAATTGCTGCTGGCAGCTATATTTTATATTTATATATATATTTTTATTTTATTTTTTATGCATCCCTGAGAATATGTTTGTTTGTGTGTTATCTTTGCCATGCCAGCTCTCTGTGGCTATTGTTAAAAAAAATTATGGACCTATATCTTATTTTTTAAAATCAATTTTACTAAAAACTCTAAAGGCCCAGTTCACACCAATGATGATAACAGGTGAAAACTGAAACATTCAGAATATCGTGCAAAAGTTATAATTTTCTGATGATTATGGCCATTGGGGCTTATGATAAGCCCGAATGGCCATAATCATCAGAAAATTATAACTTTTGCACGATATTCTAATGTTTTCGTGTTTTCACCTGTTATCATCATTGGTGTGAACTGGGCCTTTAGAGTTTTTAGTAAAAATTGATTTAAAAAATAAGATATAGGTCCATAATTTTTTTTACAATAGCCACAGAAGCTGGCATGGCGAAGTAACACACAAACAAACATATTCTCAGGGATGCATAAAAAATAAAATAAAAATATATATATAAATATAAAATATAGCTGCGAGCAGCAATTGCGGGCCCAAGCCGGTGGCACGCCGCACCCGGTGCCTTTAGTTACCTAAAGGCCACAGAAAAAAATGTAGATCTTGAATGCAATGCTTGTCGCTTTGGAATGCAAAAACTGGAAATATAAAAACTCAATTCACCCATTGCAATCCACTGTTGCTGATGTTTAGCTCAATATTTTGATGTAAATTTCCATTTTATTAATGGAACTGAAATATTGTTAATATCTAAACTAAACGTTGTTCCATGACCAAATTCTGATCTATTGTAACTATTAAATGTGATTTTGTTCATGCAACTTGAACTTAATGTATTTATGTTGATTCGGTAATGCTAAGTAATGTTTTTGACTGAATTCATTTAGTTGTTTTCACACATAGCACTTTTTTTTAGTGTGAGCTGCCATGATAACATGGCAATCATCAATATGAGATATTTATTTATTTATTTATTTTTTGGATGGAACAGGATGGCAGGAAAACCCTGGAGAACCAGGTGAAGAGACTGGAGATTGTGGAACGGAGAGAAACTAAACTGAAAGAAGACATTCAGACCAAGTCACAGCAGATCCAACAGATGGCACAATAAAATCATGGTAAGACTGAGACTCGAGCGAGTGCTGAACTCCTGCTGATTTACACATACTGTATCTAAAACACACACACAAACAAACAGGTAAACACTGGAGCAATGAGGACGCCACATGTCGATGAGATGGAGGTGTCACATGCTTGCAGTAAAGCTACTTAATTAAGACGTGGTAACACTCATTAGTCACTGCGATACACCTCCTCAGACACTCGCGGTTGCGCTAAACACAGACTTTCTGCTTTTATTCGTTTTTCTTCAACCTGCTTAGCCTGGCAGTTACACCGCTTCTCTTCCTCAGCTCCCAGCATGCTCTCTGGCCCTGTCATGGCTCCAAAAGTGACAGATTGCAGGAGTGGATCATCTCAGTCTTTGGCCGTAGATCATGCGTGTCAACAATGACGATGTGTTTTAAACCTGTATGATCTATACTGTGCATTATTAATTTAGTCCTGATTAAATAGGGCTTAGAAACGAAATGGCACATTTTAAGTTGATCTGAAAACCAGTTACTAAAACTATTTTATATCGTTTTCATTCATTGAAATAAAGCTGAAATAATAAAAATATAAATATTAGATAGAAAAACTTCACCTGAAATAAATAAGTTTAAAGTACTGACAAAATAGCAAAAATGAAAATGATACAAATGTGGGTTTTTTTATTGTGTAAAGGTTCAATTAAAATAAATAGATTCTGACTATTATTTCATGTCGAGGCTTTCATGCACTGTTTGGATAAAAGCATGCTACTTTGTCTATATAATCTTGAAAATAAATATTAATAAAAACATACATGTTAGCTTAAAAAAATGTTGCCTAACTGAAATAAGTTTAAGTACTAAAATGACTAAAACTGATATAAACAATTACTAAAATTACTTAAACTGAAATTACAAGCTAAACTATACATATACTGTATATATATATTTTATATATAATAAAAATGACAAACAAATAACAAAATTACTAAAATGGGAAATATTTTGTTATTTTAAAGTAATTCAAAATTACTAAAATTTAGGGCTGTCGAAATGATTAAACACTGATTAATTACATCCAAAATAAAACTTTTTGTTTACATGATATATGTGGGTGCACTGTGTATAATTATATATATATATATATATATATATATATATATAAATAAATACACACACATGCTTGTATATATTTAAGAAATATTTCCATGTATATACTGTATATAGATTTATATACAATTTATATTATATATATAAATATAAATATTTTATATATAAATATTTTTTTCTTAAATATACATGGATGTGTGTGTATATATATATATATATATATATATATATATATATATATATATATATATATATACATACAAAATAATTATACACAGTGCACCCACATATATCATGTAAACAAAAACTTTTATTTTGGATGCCATTAATCGTGATTAATCATTTGACAGCCCTACTAAAAATCTAAAATAAATGCTAATTCAAAATATTAATAAATGCTTTAATAGTAATACTAATATAACACTGCTGTAGACCCGTTAAGGAAATATATTAACAATTTAAAAAGTATTAATTGGTTTTCCTACGCATCAGCATTGACCAAGATTACTTGGACTCTCTCGCTTTTCTTTTTATTTCTTCTTTTAGGAGAAACATCTTAGACAAGGCAATACTCACAGTAGATGAAACAAAACTGAGACTCGTGAGCAATAAAATGCTCCTCTGTTGTCTGTCTGTTCACAGGAACTGGAAGAGAACTTGCGTGACACGCAGGCAACAGCTCAGCGAATGGAAGCACACCTGGAACAGAAGGAAAGGCTTTACGAAGACAAGATCAAGGTCGGCCTCAAACACACACACACTCACATGCACACACACTGACAAATATCAGTGATGTTTCAGAGTCAACAGAGCGGTTTACCTCCATCGTGGCGTCTGCACAGGACTAATACTCCAGCTTTAGTGCCGCGTTATTAAATTCAGAACTGACTCATGTTTGTCTTTGGCTTCAGATTAAGCTTTTAAAGGCCTCATTTTGAAGATAGTCTCTGTTCATTTGTCAGGTGTACAGCAATAACCCAGTGCTGTGTGTTTTGTAGGTGTTAGAGACTCAAATGAAGGCTGATTTGGCTGAAAGGAATTGCTGGTGTTCCAAGCAGAGCGCCTTTGAGGAGGAGGCTGCGAGCGGGGAAAAGTGATCAGTGACCAGACAGCTGGTACCACACTGTTCATTTTCTTTTCCTGAGAGCCGAGTGTATTTGAGTTGGGGAATGACAAAGTGTGACACATGATCCTTGTGCAAGTCTAAGTGAGCGCTTTCCTTCTCAGTAAATCAGTCAATTTACATGAAAGCGTTTCGCAAAATACTTATACAAATATATCTGTAGTTGGTAGACAATACCAGTAAAACTGACATAATTCACTACAACAGCTAAATCTAACTTTTTTTTTTTTTAAATTTGAAAATATATATATTTTTTATTTCTAAGAGCAAACGTCACAAAGTGCTTTACATCCAAATATATAAAAGATAACAAAACAAGAGTGACAGACATTAAATACAAACAATCAGATCAAATTAAATAATATTAAATAAATTAATAATAACAAATTATTAGTAATGCCCAGCCTGTTTGTAATCGTACTGTAAATAATACATTAAAACCTTTGCATGTAGCGATCACTTGTTTTTTTGTTAAACTTTGCTTTAAAAAGGTCAAGTGAAAAGTTGGTAATAAATTGGAAAACTCAGAGAATTATTTCATCGAATTTTCTCAGTGCCAGTGTTATTTTAGTGTCATATTCTTATAAAGATAATATTATAGTTTGAATTAGTTTTTAATTTTTTCCATTTTAGTGTAAGTTTTTGTTGTTTTATGTTTTTGTCATTTTTTTTAGATTTATCTAAGATATGTCTAAAATAGTTTGTATTAATTTAATTTGATTGATAACTGTAAAAAAAAACGGTAAACATGTTTTACTGGCAGCTGGTGGTTACCGTAAATATACTTTTACTGTTTTTGTGTTAGAGCATATAGCCTGTTAAATTTGAAGTTTTATACTGTAGCTGATAATACTGGTATTTCAGATGTTAATTTTAAAAACAGTACATACATCCGTATCTTCACGCTATGATGCTGGCAACCACAGCTGCCAGTAGTTTACCGTCTTTTTACAGGATAATTTTTTCGTTTTCTTTTGAATCTAGCTGCAAATAAGTTTTTACATTTATTTTAAATTTTATTTATTTTTATTCCAAGTAACAGATTTGTTTATGGTTTTAGTTAACTATAATAACCTGCTTGGAACTACTAAAACTTTAAAAAGGCTGGTATCATTAAATGTTTTTAAATTTTACCTGAGACTATACTACACGTGCCTGATTTTGATCGCGTTCCTGGTTGATCCCTGGAGCAACATTCCTGGTCTGGAAATTTTCATCCTAACCATATCCCTAAACCTAACCCTATTCCATAAGTTATCCCTAAAATCAGAGCGAAATGATCGGTGAATAACATTGATGTAGAAGCACCTTAACATAAACTGTAAACTTGTCCCTTCAAATCTGATTGGTTGATTGGAAAGTTGTTCCTAGAACATGTTGCACTTGGTGAAATCAGATGAATAGTACAGCATACTTGTTAACCAATGTTCTACTCTAAATGAATATGGTGCAATTAACTTGTTTCATTGTAGCACTTGATCAATGCCATGGAGTCAAAGATGACCAAATCTGAGCAAAGAATCGCCTGAGCTGTCCGAGGCCAACAAACTGGCAGCCAACAGCAGCCTTTACACGCAGAAAAACATGCTGAGTCCACATGTATGACTCATGTACACTGGAGATGATTCAGTGACAAGTACGTTAAATAATGGTGTAAATACCAGTAACTTGACTAGAGCAAACCTCAGTAAATCACCTTGCAGTGATACACTACCGGTCAAAAGTTTAGAGGTCGGTAAGATTTGTATGTTTTCAAAAGAAGTCTCTTTTGCTCACCAAGGCTGCAATTTTTTGATAAAAAATACACAAAAAACACAGTAATATTGTGAAATATTATGACAATTTAAAATGACTTTTTTTTGTTAATATATATTAAAATGTAATTTATTCCCTCTGCAAAAAAAGCTGAATTTTTAGCATCATTACTCCAGTCTTCAGTGTCACATGATCCTTTCACAAATCACTCTAATATGATGTATTTTATGCTCCAAAAACATGTATGATTATTATCCATGTTGAAAACAGTTTTTTTACATTTTTATTTCAGGATCTCTTTGATGAATAGAAAGTTCAAAAGAACAGCTTTTATCTGAAATGGAAAGCTTTTGTTACATTAAACACTACCCTTTAAAAGTTTGGGGTCAGTAAGAATTTGCATTTTATTTTTGGGGAAATAAATAAGAAATCAATACTTCTATTCATCAAGGATGAGTTACATTGATCAAAAGTTACAGTAAAGACATTTATAATGTTAGAAAAGATTCTAATTAAATAAATGCTGTTCTTTGAACTTTCTATTCATCAAAGAATCCTGAAATAAAAATGTAAAAAACTGTTTTCAACATGGATAATAATCATACATGTTTTTGGAGCATAAAATCATCATATTAGAGTGATTTGTGAAGGATCATGTGACACTGAAGATTGGAGTAATGATGCTGAAAATTCAGCTTTTTTCAGAGGAATAAATTACATTTTAATATATATTAACATAAAAAGTCATTTTAAATTGTCATAATATTTCACAATATTACTGTGTTTTTTGTGTATTTTTTATTAAAAAAATTGCAGCCTTGGTGAGCAGAAGAGACTTCTTTTAAAAACATAAAAAATCTTACCGACCCTAAACTTTTGACCGGTAGTGTACATTTAGAGGGCTAGTTCACCCAAAAATGAAAATGATGTCATGAATAACTCGCCCTCATGTCGTCCCAAGCCCAAATCTTCAGAACACAGTTATTTTTCCTATAAGTTTTGTTTGTAATCTTCAGGAAAGCCCAAGAGGAGATGATATCTGAACTCAGGCAGCAGAAGTTCTATCTGGAATCTCAGGCTGGAAAACTGGAGGCCCAGAATGCAAAGCTGGAGGAACATCTTGAGAAGCTGACTCAACAGGAACAGACTAACAAGAGCAGAGTGCTGGAGCTAGAGGCCAGACTCAGAGAGGTGAGAGACCATTTTATGAATTCTGAAGCATATTTCAGCCCAATATCAAAATAATAATACATTTTATTTAATAATGCGATTTCTTACACCCAAAGCGTTCAAAGTTTAAAAGACACAAATAATACAGTTCAATACAATCAGGACCTTACATTTAAGGAGTAGTTCACTTTAAAAAAAACAAAAACTTTTGCTGATAATTTACCCCATGTCATCCAAGATGTCCATGTCTTTCTTTCTTCAGTCGAAAAGAAATTAAGGTTTTTGATGAAAACATTCCAGGATTTTTCTCCATATAATGGACTTCAATGGGGTCCAAACGGTTCAAGGTTAAAATGAGAGTTTCAGTGCAGCTTCGAAAGACTTTAAACGAACACGAGATGATGAATAAGGGTCTTATCAAGCGAAACGATCGCTCATTTAAAAAATAATTACAAAAGTTTACGTTTTATAAGCTCAAATGCTCGCCTTGTGATGTGCGTTCGTGACTCATGTTCGAACTCGTTCATCAAAATGAACAAATCTTTTTTCCAGTCATTTCGTTCGTTGAATGAACCAAATGACTCGACTTGGATGCCAGGGTGCCCTGGACGTGTTTTCCAGAGGTTCACCCAGTAACTGGTCCTGCTCTGTTCCTCCACAGATGGGTCTGGAACACGAGGAGCAGAAGCTGGAGATCAAGCGGCAGGTGTCGGAGCTCACGCTGTCACTGCAGAGAGAGAAGCTCAGATCAGCAGCCTGCAGACGGCCCGTCACGCACTGGAGATCCAGCTCCATCAGGCCAAGACCGAGCTGGAGGAGACGACTGCAGAAGCCGAGGAGGAGATCACCGTCCTCAGGGTGAGCGCTCGCATCCAGGAGTGACATCTCAAAATGTCAAAAGTTAAGACATTTGTTTTGAGATCTGCAGTGTTGCATAGTGCAGTTTAAAATGTCTGGTAACACTTTATTTCGATAGTCCACTTTAGACATTCTGCTGACTTTAAGTAACGTATTAGTAGAGTATTAGTAGACTGTGTTTAAAGGGTTAGTTCACCCAAAAATGAAAATTATGTCATTAATGACTCGCCCTCATGTCGTCGCCAAGCTCGTAAGAGTAAGACCTCCGTTCATCTTCAGAACACAGTTTAACAGGGCTTGACATTAACGTTTTGAGGCACTTATGTACATTTATGTTTCACTTGTCCATGCACAAAAAGTCACTTGTCCGGGTAAAGATTTATAATTTTATCTAGGGCTGCACAATTTGGGGAAAATGTCATATTGCGATTATTGAGGTCAATATTGCGGTTGTGATATGCGATTGCCGATATAATAAACAAATGGTTTCATGAGTCAACTTGTTTGGTTCTAAACCAAATGCACACACAGATTAGTGATAATTCTGAAATTAGCAATAACAGCTAAATGATTGATAACACCTAATGATCAGATAAGCCAGTCCCTCCAGAAAACGCGATTATGCGATCGCTGAATTCAATGCAAAATCAGCCAAAGTCCGCATATTTATGCGGAGCCGCATTTTTTCAAATACGCCGCACTTTCGCCGCAAAAATTGCCGATTTTCGAGCAAAATATGCAGGGTTTGCATAATTTCATAATCCTCGGATTTTCGTTGCAAAAAAGTCACATGTATCTTAGCAGAAAGTTGAAAAATGTTGCGTTTGCTTCACACAAAGGCAGCCATATTCCCCTGTTTCCTTGGGAACATTATAAAGTGACGCAATTACGCGACGGGATAGCTCACAGCTGAAGTTATTGCAGAGGCCAGACAGACTCACGGAGGCGATTGACATCTCACAAACTCGTATAACTGTCTGTCACACGTTCTACCGTCACATCGTTACTTAATAAACAACATAAGATAAAAGAAGCAGCATTAAACAGAAATTACCCGCACACATGGGGTGTTTGAGGCGCACACACAACACTGCAGAGAGTTCAACAGGGAGCGCGCAGCTCTAAAGGGGCCACACCTTATTTACACTCGCTACAGTCTGAAATAAAACAAGATGAGAAATTACATATTCCCAGCACTTTCTGTGATGTAGTATGCTTGCTTATCAAAGGAAGTAATAAGAAATGACTCTTTACATTAGCCTTGTGAGAACAGGATGTTGGGGGAATCACTTTTTTCTCTTTTTCATCAAACCGCAATTTTTGCAAGTTCCCGCAATTTTTGCAAATATCCCGCATATTCCATTGCATTTTTAAAGAAAACGGGCCACCCAATCAAGGATTTTTGCCCGCAACAAATCACAAAAAAACTCGTTTTTCTGGAAGGACTGAATACTATTATGGTAAATGTTATATATAAATCGCAAATTTTTCACAAATTTTTGGAAATTACCACCACAAAATCAGTCATTTTGATCGCAAAAATCACAAAAAAAAATCGTGAAATCCTGGAGGGACTGATAAGCCATTGATGTCTGGATAAAAATTAACTGTCTAACAGGTAGGACGTATACAGAAATTGAATAAAGTTATCAAACAGTCTGCGCTGCATAAATTATAAATGATACATAGACTACTCCTATATTAAAGCTTATACAAGTTCTTTAGTCAAAAGCAGTGAGTCATTTACTCTGTTTCCTTTGTTCTTTCTTTAACTTTACTGACAGAATGCTTTATTGGTAGCTGGCCCTTTAAGAGCAGCCCGCTGTGGACAGAGATGCGGATCTCACACAGCGCCTCATTCTCTCACGAGTCACAACTCTTTATGTCCATCATAAGACTGCTCTTACGTTTTTTAAGATACTCGACAAATGACATTTTGGCTTAATTGTGTGTGTTGTTGATGTTCGTTCAAGCGCGAAGAGAACTTCCTGTGCGCGGTCTTGTGCATGCGCATTATACTGGCGCGCGTCTTTCTGTGAGTCACGTTCAGGACATTCACAGGCAGCGTGAAAATGTGTTCGTTTCAAATCGGTAAAATTAAATCTGTAGAATAGACGTAACGAGTGGCACATAACGTGAAGTAACATGGCATTTTATTTTGTTTGAAATTTAACTTGTCCTGGTCGGACAACTAATTTTCTCTTCTACTTGTCCTACAAAAAATCCAAAAAATGCAAAAAAAAGCAAGTCTTCATCTGGAAATCCTTAAGACATGTTTGTGAAGATTGTTTTGTCCAGCGTGCGTCTCTCTCAGACTGTAACCGAAGCTCAGCCGCACCAGACACACGTCAGCCGCATCTTGCGTAAGCAGCGTCACTGAACGCAAATCTGACAACAGAACCGGAACACAATACAATGCTGAATAAAGTCGTAGTTTTTGTTATTTTTGGACAAAAATGTATTTTTGAATGCTTCGAAAACATTGTAACCAACACCACTGATGTCACATGACTACTTTGAGGATGTCTTTATTTCCTTTCTGGACAAGGACATATACCGTATACACATTTACTATGGAGGGACAGAAAACTCTAAGACTTACACTACTGGTCAAAAGTTTAAGATCGGTAAGATTTTTTTATGTTTTTAAAAGAAGTCTCTTCTGCTTACCAAGGCTGCAATTTTTTGATAAAAAATACACAAAAACCCAGTAATATTGTGAAATATTATGACAATTTTTATGTTATTATATATTAAAATGTAATTTATTCCTCTGAAAAAAGCTGAATTTTCAGCATCATTACTCCAGTCTTCAGTGTCACATGATCCTTCACAAATCACTCTAATATGATGATTTTATGCTCCAAAAACATGTATGATTATTATCCATGTTGAAAAACAGTTTTTTACATTTTTATTTCAGGATTCTTTGACTGAATAGAAAGTTCAAAAGAACAGCTTTTATCTGAAATGGAAAGCTTTTGTTACATTAAACACTACCCTTTAAAAAGTTTGGGGTCAATAAGAATTTGTATTTTATTTTTGGGGGAAATAAATAAGAAATCAATACTTCTATTCATTAAGGATGAGTTACATTGATCAAAAGTTACAGTAAAGACATTTATAATGTTAGAAAAGATTCTAATTAAATAAATGCTGTTCTTTGAACTTTCTATTCATCAAAGAATCCTGAAATAAAAATGTAAAAAACTGTTTTCAACATGGATAATAATCATACATGTTTTTGGAGCATAAAATCATCATATTAGAGTGATTTGTGAAGGATCATGTGACACTGAAGACTGGAGTAAATGATGCTGAAAATTCAGCTTTTTTCAGAGGAATAAATAAGAAATGTTATATATATTAACATAATAAAAGTCTTTTTAAATTATCATAATATTTCACAATATTACTGTGTTTTTTGTATTTTTTATCAAAAAATTGCAGCCTTGGTAAGCAGAAGAGACTTCTTTTAAAAACATAAAAAATCTTACCAACCTTAAACTTTTGACCAATAGTGTAAATCTAAAATGTCTTAAACTGTGTTGTGAAGATGAACGGAGGTCTACGGGCTTGGGATGACATGAGGGCGAAGTCGTTAATGACATCATTTTCATTTTTGGGTGAACTAACTCACCCAACAAAAATTCTTCTGACATTAAGTAACTTGGCAACTCCAGTACAAGTCAGCTTATTCTACTAACCCGAACCTGAACACTAACACCTGACCTTATCCTAACAGTCCACTACAGTCTACTAATACTCTAACGACAGTTAGTTGACATGTAGTTGCAAAGTTACTTAAAGTCAGTAGAATCTCTAAAGTGGACTATCGAAATAAAGTGGAAACAAATTTATTTATTGCATAATCAAAGATTTGAATGTCATAACAGTTATTAATTAAAAGGATGTAGTTAAATAAATATATACTTTTTGTTAGTAGCTTAACGTTCAGGTAACTACTTTTTCAAAAAGGTACTTTGTTTTGGCATTAGCTACAATAAATAGCTTGGCAATTTTTTTTTTTGAAGTAGCTTAATGGGAGTTAAAAAAGCCTTTTTCCCCTTAAAAAAATGGAACCGTTTTTAGAAAAATTTTGACAAAAAAAAAAAAAAGTTTTTTTCTTGAGGATCATATTTAATGCATCAGGCTTTTATGGCTCGTATAGTCTCATGGAGTTCAGACTCGAGGAGGAAAAACACCTCAGTTTTATCCAGAGGCCCAAACTGAGAAGAAAATATGCATTTTGGTGCAGATGCTGATATTTAAATGAAGTTTTAAAGGAAGATGACATTTTGATGTATTTTGAACAGCACAGCAGATTCTTACATAAAATGCATTTAAATATCAGTCGTCTCTCTATATCTGCCAATGATAAGATCTTAGTAAGATGAATCAGTCTCTGTAGTTTTGAGGCATATAATGCAATAAATAATTATCAAAAGCCAGATTATCATCTTTGACACTCACGTTTCAACATGATTTTTCTAAGTTGCTTCAATCTAATAAGTGTTCATCTTAAAATAAAGGTTATTCTTATGTATATTTTGTATAAATCAGTGTAGACTTCACAGCATAAAGACAAGTGAACCACGAGCTGAAGGTGGATATTTTTACAATTAGACTAAAAGATTTACTTGCACAAAAAACTTAAATTATTATTCAGACGACAGAAGGCATGTAGTAGATTTTGTGCAACAGTGAATATTTGATGATGTCTATAATTTAGAGGCCATAGAAGTTTACGTATCAAATATAGGGTTAAGTAACAGAAGTATTGACTGTAATTTAACCAAGTAGTTTGTAGCTTGACAAGCTAAAGTTTCAAACTCTCTTCAGTTGATATAATCTATATTATTTGATTGCATCACATTGCCGACTCCACTCATTTCTTTTAGTCTCATGGTAGTGAATAATCATGTGTTTCTGTACCATTGTGCTCCTCATCTTCACTGTGCTGTAAACATCTTCCCACGCTCCTCTGCAGTTTCATCCTCGCCCAGTCGCTCTCATGTATGACATCACACCTGTCATGACACTCGAGTTCATCTCACAGCGCTCTTCTCGAACACACTTTACTGCAGAGTGTGCACTTCTCGCAAACACGCCAATTTTCACTCTCATTCTGTTTCTTTTTTTAAGGCCCATCGGGACGAAATCCAGCGGAAGTTTGATGCCCTGCGGGACAGTTGTGCGGTATGCAAATCAGCTTTTCTCTGTATTTGACTCATCAAATGTGACATCATCTGACCTGCATCAGTTTAACCTGAATATGCAGGTGCTGTTTCAGTTTTCATAATCAGTATATGGGGCCGTATGCACAAAGAACTTTATCTTTCCACTAGGAGTACTCCTGAAATCGTATTAAGAGTTTTCTCTTAAAAGTTATTCAGACCTACTGTTCAGTAAGGAAAAATGACAACTCCTAAACTAAGAGTGATGGTGCGTTCACATAGATATGATATTTTCCACTTGTGAACTGGTATTTACCAGGGTGTTGTGTTCAAGTGCTTTTGTTGTTGTAATGTGGTAAAAAGATGGAGATCCAGACCAAAAGTATGGAAAAAAAGCAAAGTATGTAGAACGACTAAAGTGGACGGAATAAGGTGTAACCGTTTAGTTGAAAAATTCGTCAAACTATCATTCGAAAGTTTGAGACTGTAAGATTTTTAAAATGTTTTTAAATGATCCTCTTCTGCTTACGAAGGCATTTTTTAATTCGGAAATACAGTAAAAATAGTAATATTGTGAATTATTATTTAAAAATATCTGCTTTCTATTTGGATATACTGTATATTGTAAAATGTAATTTATTCCTGTGATCAAACCTGAATTTTCAGCCTTATTACTCCAGTCTTGATCACATGATCACATGATCCTTCAGAAATCACTCTAATGAATAGAACGCTCAAAAGAACAGCGTTTATTTGAAATGTCAATCTTTTGTAACATTTCTAAATGTTCTTACTGTCACTTTTAATCAATTTAATGCACCCTTGCCAATTAATAGTATTAATTCATTTATATATATATATATATATATATATATATATATATATATATATATACATATGTAATATGTATCATACGAAAGTTTAGGGTCGGTAAGATTTTTTATGTTTTTAAAAGAAGTCTTTTCTGCTCACCAAGGCTGCAATTTTTTGATAAAAAATACACAAAAAACACAGTAATATTGTGAAATATTATGACAATTTAAAATGACTTTTTTATGTTAATATATTTTAAAATGTAATTTATTCCTCTGAAAAAAAAGCTGAATTTTCAGCATCAGTCTTCAGTGTGCACATGATCCTTCACAAATCACTCTTAATATGATGATTTTATGCTCCAAAAACATGTATGATTATTATCCATGTTGAAAACAGTTTTTTACATTTTTATTTCAGGATTCTTTGATGAATAGAAAGTTCAAAAGGACAGCTTTTATCTGAAATGGAAAGCTTTTGTTACATTAAACACTACCCTTTAAAAAGTTTGAGGTCAGTAAGAATTTGTATTTTATTTTTGGGGGAAATAAATAAGAAATCAATACTTCTATTCATCAAGGATGAGTTACATTGATCAAAAGTTACAGTAAAGACATTTATAATGTTAGAAAAGATTCTAATTAAATAAATGCTGTTCGTTGAACTTTCTATTCAGTCAAAGAATCCTGAAATAAAAATGTAAAAAACTGTTTTCAACATGGATAATAATCATACATGTTTTTGGAGCATAAAATCATCATATTAGAGTGATTTGTGAAGGATCATGTGACACTGAAGACTGGAGTAATGATGCTGAAAATTCAGCTTTTTTCAGAGGAATAAATTACATTTTAATATATATTAACATAAAAAAGTAATTTTAAATTGTCATAATATTTCACAATATTACTGTGTTTTGTGTATTTTTTATCAAAAATTGCAGCCTTGGTGAGTATAAGAGACTTCTTTTTAAAAACATAAAAAATCTTACTGAACCTAAACTTTTGAGCCATAGTGTATATATATATATATATATATATATATATATATATATATATATATATATATATATATATATATATATATATATATAATGACCTCAAGCTTTCATCATTTAGTCAATTAATAAAAATAATCTCTCAACACAAATTATCTCTTAATAAAAAGCGGAATGTATTGTATGATATTTATAACTGTCTGATGTGTTAAAAATATAAGTTATATTTATAAAAAAACATTTAAAATAGTTTTAAATGAAGGCATGTCACACTGTTGTATGATATCATGTCAAGCTATTTTATATATCATGTCACTATTTAATGACCCCCATCCTAAAAATAACACTGAAATTATTACAAAACATAACAATAATAATACAGAAAATAATGCCGTCCACCATTATGAAATGCATCTGTTTTCAGACATCCATAAAGTTGTTGATCCCGCAGTCGTTGATGTGAGGAATATGTGCTTCTGTTTGCATTGGCCCTGGAGTGTGTGTGTGTTTTATTATCAAGCTCAGAGCATCTCTGCCCTACTTTCCCTGTCCACCCACACTCAAGCTGTGTGAGCATCTCCAGCTCAACACATGCCGTATTCTCTTCTGTGCTGAGGCCTGAGATTACATTTCTCCTTCATCATACACCTTTGCAATTGTAGCTGGAGCTCAGATGAACTTCTAAACTTGGAAATGAGAATTTCATTGGCTTATTCAAATGAAAACATAGGGGCTTGTTTTGATAAGATGTGCTACTATTACTGTTGCTCATACTTTAAGGTTATAGTTATTCTCAGCGTTGAAGTGTCTGAAGCTTTGCTGTCAGTCTCAGAGAGGAGAGCGGCGTTTGTTCTTCGATCTGTCCTTCGTAAGCTCTTATAATCCCAGCCCCTGAGTGACGGCTTCTCTCCTCTAAACATGCTTTGATCTTCTCAACTTTTAATAGTGAGCTTATTGAAATGTTATTTCAGCACCTTGTTGAGTCAATGCCACCAGGGTTTCCACGGAGTCTTAAAAAGTCTAAAATTCTGAACTTTAAATTTAAGGCCTTAAAAAGTCTTAAAAATGGCTAGATTTTCATCTGAGGTCTTAAATTTGATTTAGTCAGGTCTAAGATTTTACCCTCGTTCATTTGCGTGCTAGCATTAGGTTTGCGCATTAGGTGTATGGCCGTTCATACACCAGGTTTGCGCGTTCAAATTCATTCAAATATAGGCGCGTCGCATCCACAGCGAGATTAAAAAAATCTCACCGTTTCAGATTCAGAATGCCGCAAACGAACCGAAGAACCAACCAATCAGCACTCTTCCGTATCAACATTGAAGGCTCAGTCAACATGAAGGATCGCGGTGCACTCAAACACTACTAGTGTTTTTATCTTCTCCGTGAATAAACCTTGTAGCAGAGCTAACGTTACAGCAAGAGTTTCTCGGTGGTGGAAATCCATTGGCTACTAAAACGTCTTTGTCGTTATGGAGAGCGCAGTGCATGGTTGCATAGCAACGACAGACGCAACAAGAAAATCGGCCCAAATTTTACTATTAATAATAAAAGACAAGGGGATGTGAATGTCAGTAATTTATAATTTTTTGACTCAATCTTTTTATAAAAGATCATTTAAAGGCTGAAATACGTGAGGTTTATCTGTTTATAAAACTATTTTTGTGAAGACTTAATTTTAACTAGATAACCTGTTGCAAGACACTCCTTTAAAATCTGGCCATTATTTTTAATGGTATTTTAATGTTCTTTACAAGCGTATAATATAAGCGGAGGGGATTTTGGAGCGTTAATTTCGGCTTTAATTTGAAACTCAAGCCGAACACGTTAAAGGAGTAGTTCACTTTTCAAAAAACTTTTGCTGATAATTTACTCACCCCCATGTCATCCAAGATGTCCATGTCTTTCTTTCTTCAGTTGAAAAGAAATTAAGGTTTTTGATGAGAACATTCCAGCATTTTTCTCCATATAATGGACTTCAATGGGGACCAAACGGTTCAAGGTCCAAATGACACTTTCAGTGCAAACTGCAAACTGTTCAAAGGGCTTTAAACGATTTAAGATGATGAATAAGGGTCTTATCAAGTGAAACGATCGCTCATTGTTGCATAGCAACGACAGACGTAACAAGAAAATCGGCCCAAATTTTACTATTAATAATAAAACACAAGGGGATGTGAATGTCAGTAATTTATAATTTTTTGACTCAATCTTTTTATAAAAGATCATTTAAAGGCTGATATACGTGCGGTTTATCTGTTTATAAAACTATTTTTGTGAAGACTTAATTTTAACTAGATAACCTGTTGCAAGACACTCCTTTAAAATCTGGCCATCATTTTTAATGGCATTTTAATGTTCTTTACAAGCGTATAATATAAGCGGAGGGGATTTTGGAGCGTTAATTTCGGCTTTAATTTGAAACTCAAGCCGAACACGTTAAAGGAGTAGTTCACTTTTCAAAAAACTTTTGCTGATAATTTACTCACCCCCATGTCATCCAAGATGTCCATGTCTTTCTTTCTTCAGTCGAAAAGAAATTAAGGTTTTTGATGAAAACATTCCAGCATTTTTCTCCATATAATGGACTTCAATGGGGACCAAACGGTTCAAGGTCCAAATGACACTTTCAGTGCAAACTGCAAACTGTTCAAAGGGCTTTAAACGATTTAAGATGATGAATAAGGGTCTTATCAAGCGAAACGAGCGGTCATTGTTGCATAGCAACGACAGACGCAACAAGAAAATCGGCCCATATTTTACTATTAATAATAAAAGACAAGGGGATGTGAATGTCAGTAATTTATAATTTTTTGACTCAATCTTTTTATAAAAGATCATTTAAAGGCTGATATACGTGCGGTTTATCTGTTTATAAAACTATTTTTGTGAAGACTTTATTTTAACTAGATAACCTGTTGCAAGACACTCCTTTAAAATCTGGCCATCATTTTTAATGGTATTTTAATGTTCTTTACAAGCGTATAATATAAGCGGAGGGGATTTTGGAGCGTTAATTTCGGCTTTAATTTGAAACTCAAGCCGAACACGTTAAAGGAGTAGTTCACTTTTCAAAAAACTTTTGCTGATAATTTACTCACCCCCATGTCATCCAAGATGTCCATGTCTTTCTTTCTTCAGTCGAAAAGAAATTAAGATTTTTGATGAAAACATTCCAGCATTTTTCTCCATATAATGGACTTCAATGGGGACCAAACGGTTCAAGGTCCAAATGACACTTTCAGTGCAAACTGCAAACTGTTCAAAGGGCTTTAAACGATTTAAGATGATGAATAAGGGTCTTATCAAGCGAAACGAGCGGTCATTGTTGCATAGCAACGACAGACGCAACAAGAAAATCGGCCCATATTTTACTATTAATAATAAAACACAAGGGGATGTGAATGTCAGTAATTTATAATTTTTTGACTCAGTCTTTTTATAAAAGATCATTTAAAGGCTGAAATATGTGAGGTTTATCTGTTTATAAAACTGTTTTTGTGAAGACTTTATTTTAACTAGATAACCTGTTGCAAGACACTCCTTTAAAATCTGGCCATCATTTTTAATGGTATTTTAATGTTTATGTAAACAAAAAAGTGCATATTCATACTAATTTTATTTGCTGGGTTTAGTTCATAATAATCATGAAATGAAATGTTCATGCCATTTCATCTCTGGGTATGATCAACTAAAAATCAACTATAATTTTGTTTTTACAGTATAACATGCAAAGTAGAAATTTCACCTACACACACATAAAATAATTTTTTTCAGAATATTTTCATATTTATTTTTTGGTAATGCGTCGTGTAGGTCTTAAATTTCAATGTTTATGGTCTTAATGTCTTTAAAAGGTCTTAAATTTGAAACCTGCAGAAACCCTGTGCCACGTAGAATTAAGGCAGTTCTGAAGGCGAAAGGGGTCAAACTCAGTTTTAGTATGGTGTTCCTAATAATCCTTTAGGTGAGTGTGTATAACATTTATTTTAACATTTAAATGTTCCATCACTGTTTTTTTTTCTTGCACCTGCATCAGGTGATCACGGACCTGGAGGAGCAGTTGACGCAGCTCACGCAGGAAAACGCAGACCTCAACCGACAGAACTTCTACCTGTCCAAACAGCTGGACGAGGCGACGGACGAGAACGAGGAGAGACTGCAGCTCAAGCAGGACCTGGAGGGTCTGCGCCGCGAGGTGGCCGACCGAGAGATGCACCTCAACAACCAGAAACAGGTGGAGTGAACACACACACAACTCCCATCAGCAGCTGCGTGAGTCACACACACATGTGCGTACGCCCACGACAGAGCCCACTGCAGCGTTTAAACTGATGATGCTCAATCTAAAGAGGATGTTTAGCTGTCATTAGCATCTCAAAGCGACATAAAGCGGCGTAATGTAAGAATCAAAACACAGGTTCGGGAGGAGCCTAAACATTCAGTCCTGTCAATCATCTTTACAAGCGTATAATATAAGTGAAGGGGATTTTGGAGCTTTAATTTCAGCTTTAATTTGGAAGCTCAAGCCGAACACGTTAAAGGAGTAGTTCACTTTTCAAAAAACCTTTGCTGATAATTTACTCACCCCATGTCATCCAAGATGTCCATGTCTTTCTTTCTTCAGTCGAAAAGAATGAACGTTTTTGATGAAAACATTCCAGGATTTTCTCCATATAATGGACTTCAATGGGGTCCAAACGGTTCAAGGTCCAAATGAGAGTTTCAGTGCAAGCTTCAAAGGGCTTTAAACGACACCAGATGATGAATAAGGGTCTTATCAAGCTAAACGATCGCTCATTTAATAAATAAATAACAAAGTTTAAGTTTTATAAGCTCGAATGCTCGCCTTGCTCTGTTCTGTGATGCACTTTCGTGACTCTCCTGTTCGAACTTCGTTCATCAAAATGAACTTTTTTCGAGTCAATTTGTTTGTTTCTTTCGTTGAATGAACCAAATTACTTGGAAAAAGATTTGTTAATTTTGATGAACGAGTTCGAACAGAGTCACAACACGCATCACAGAACAGAGCAAGACGAGCATTTGAGCTTATAAAACTTATACTTTGTTATTTATTTATTAAATGATGTTCACTTGATAAGACCCTTATTCATCGTCTGGAATCGTTTAAAGCCCTTTGAACAGTTTGCACTAAAAGTGTCTTTTGGACCTTGAACCGTTTGGTCCCCATTGAAGTCCATTATATGGAGAAAAATCCTGGAATGTTTTCATCAAAAACCTTAATTTCTTTTCAACTGAAGAAAGAAGACGTGGACATCTTGGATGACATGGTGGTGAGTAAATTATCAGCAAAAGTTTTTTTTCAAAAGTGAACACTCCTTTAAAGGGCTAAAAGTTAATTGTTCATACTGCAACTCAGTCCAAAATTATAATTTATTAAAACTTTTATTTTAGTTATTCTGTTATTTAGTAATAATAGTTTTCTTTCCTCCTCATTAGTTCAGCAAACCAATTTTTTAAACACTGAATAGGCATTCGACATGTATGGAAACTTGTTTCCGCGACAGAATAAACTAATTAAAAAGGGTACTTTTTATCTAAAAATTCTGACTTTTTTTCTCACAATTTTGGGAGTTTACATCTCGCAATTCTGACTTTTTATCTCACAATTCTGATGATTTAAACTCGCAGTTGTGAGATAAAAAGTCGCAATTATCTTTTAATATAAATTTTTCTTTTTGTCTGTGGCGAAAACAAGCTTCCATAGCCAAATATTACACTACTGTTAAAGTTTGGGGTAAAAAAAAAGATAGATAAAAAAAAGAGATAAAAAGGAAAAAGATAAAAGATAAAAAAGATAGAAAAAATGTAAGATAAAAAAAAGAAAAAGTTTTTACTGTATTTTTGATCAAATAAATGCAGTCTTAGTGAGCAAAACAAGAGACTTCTTTCAAAAAGATAAAAAAATCTTAGGAAGGTAGTTAGTATGTGATCATGAACTTATTTTTGATGTCCAAAAAGCTGGTGCAGTTTATTTGCAGTCCTCGTTTTCCTGGGAAGTAAAGGTTAAAGTTTGTGGTATACGTATATGATCGGTTTTTTCATTCTCGAAAAGTGATGACACAACAAATAAACGGCAAATCACAGCTTTCCTCGGAGCTAAAACAAAGCTGTTTAATAAACTGGAAAATGATGCTCGCAGGTTCTATTGTATTGTGTGATGATGGCGCAGGGGGATGAGTGGTGTGTGTGTGTGTGCGGTGATGTATGCGCGTGGGACGCGTGTGTAGGTGTGCAGTCCTCGCTGTTGTATAACAGGAGCGGATGGTAATCATAGATGCTGGTAGGAGGCAGAGATGTGTCATATTCACTCGCTGCTCTCCTCTGCCCTGCCAGCGTTGGACTTCACAGGGGCAACTAAAGCACCCAGGCTATATTTGGAGACTCTCTCTCTCTCTATCGGCCCTGTGTCTTTGTGAAACGTGGTAATTTTCAGTCCTGCCACTGAGATGCACTTCCAAGCACATCTGCCGGATGCGAGACACCCTCGAGGGCCGGCTCTCCGAAAATCAATTCCGATTGGCAGCGACTCTGAATCCGGATCTGCTAATGAAAGTCAAAAAGGACAAATCCGCTGCTTCCTTTCCATATCTATCAACATAATTTCGGCGTCATATCCTGCAGTTCCTCAGATCCTGTCTGTTGGTTTGCAGCAGATGTATTGAAAAAGTTGTCGCTGATCTGTTTCATTTGATCAAGGGTCTAGGTGTACACTCTTAAAAATGCTGGGTTTTTCAACCCATATAGAGTGCCGAAGTGATGATGTCAAAAAAATCCGTTTAAAAATCCCATAGACTTAAAGCGAGAGTGCTCACTTATGCGTTTTGGCCTACAGAGTGACGTCGTAACTTTGGCACTCTATTTGGGTCAAATATGGACAAACCCAAATGTTGGGTTAAAAATGCATTTAAACAAATTACAGTTGAAAGTGAAAGTTGAAGTTGGGGTAAAATTTGAAATTAAATTTTTAACCCAACATTTGGGTTGGCCCATAATCTACCCACATTTGGGTTCAAACAACCCAGCATTTTTTAGAGAGTAATAGCTGGTCATTTTAATATGGTAATTTCCAGGTTTGGAAAAGTCTTGGAAACTTCTGTAATGAAAATGTATTTAAAGTTTAAAAATATGAATACGATATATTTACACTACCGGTCAAAAGTTTAAGGTCGGTAAGATTTTTTATGTTTTTAAAAGAAGTCTCTTCTGCTCACCAAGGCTGCAATTTTTTGATAAAAAATACACAAAAAACACAGTAATATTGTGAAATATTATGACAATTTAAAATGACTTTTTTATGTTAATATATTTTAAAATGTAATTTATTCCTCTGAAAAAAAGCTGAATTTTCAGCATCATTACTCCAGTCTTCAGTGTCACATGATCCTTCACAAATCACTCTAATATGATGATTTTATGCTCCAAAAACATGTATGATTATTATCCATGTTGAAAACAGTTTTTTACATTTTTATTTCAGGATTCTTTGATGAATAGAAAGTTCAAAGAACAGCATTTATTTAATTAGAATCTTTTCTAACATTATAAATGTCTTTACTGTAACTTTTGATCAATGTAACTCATCCTTGATGAATAGAAGTATTGATTTCTTATTTATTTCCCCCAAAAATAAAATACAAATTCTTACTGACCCCAAACTTTTTAAAGGGTAGTGTTTAATGTAACAAAAGCTTTCCATTTCAGATAAAAGCTGTCCTTTTGAACTTTCTATTCATCAAAGAATCCTGATATAAAAATGTAAAAAACTGTTTTCAACATGGATAATAATCATACATGTTTTTGGAGCATAAAATCATCATATTAGAGTGATTTGTGAAGGATCATGTGACACTAATGATGCTAAAAATTCAGCTTTTTTTCAGAGGAATAAATTACATTTTAATATATATTAACATAAAGTCATTTTAAATTGTCATAATATTTCACAATATTACTGTGTTTTTTGTGTATTTTTTATCAAAAAATTGCAGCCTTGGTGAGCAGAAAAGACTTCTTTTAAAAACATAAAAAATCTTACAGATCTTAAACTTTTGACCGTTAGTGTAAATAAAACATATTTAACTTTTAAAATGTTATCTGCAAAGTTTTCTGTTAGGGGTCGGGTTAGTGTAAGGGGAGATAATATACAGTTTGTACAGTATAAAAATCATTGTGTCTATGGAAAGTCCCTACAAAACATTGAAACCCAACGTGTGTGTGTGTGTGTGTGTGTGTGTGTGTGTGTGTGTGTGTGTGTGTAGAACATCGAGACACTGAAGACGACATGTACAATGCTGGAGGAGCAGGTGCTGGAGCTGGAGACACTAAACGATGAGCTCCTGGAGAAGGAGAGACAGTGGGAGAACTGGAGATCTGCCCTGGACGAGGAGAAGAACCAGGCCGAGCGCAGAACCAGAGACATACAGAGACAGCTGGACAACGAGAAGCAGAACAGGTACAGAACACACACACAACTGCGCAATGTCAGAGCCGTGAAAGCCCAAAAAGTAATCACATGTCTCTCTGTAGTTTAGAATTTTCTTTCATTTTATGATAATAAATTATTGATACATAATAAATCAAGTTAATAAAATATATACTTGTGTATTTTTTTATTATATATGAAGAATTTAGATGCAAAAGCCTCTAAATGCCATTTGAAATTTTCTTCTAAAATGACCATTTTTATCAAGCTTGTATATTTAAGTTCAGTAATGTCACTTAATTAACAATTAATAGGTAATCTTCATTGCCATTTAAGTGAAATTACTGAACTTTAATATACAAGCTTGATAAAAATGGTCATTTTAGAAGAAAATTTCAAATGGCACTTAGAGGCTTTTGCATCTGAACTCTTCATATAAATAGTTATTACAGGTGAAACTCGAAAAAAGTGCAAAAGTTTATTTATTTATTAATTTATTTAAGTAATTCAACTTAAAAGGTGAAACTAATATATTATATAGACTCATTACACGCAAAGTGAGATATTTCAAGCCTTTATTTGTTATAATTTTGATGAATATGACTCACAGCTTATGAAAACCCCAAATTCAAAATGACATTATTGTGAAAAGGTCTATATAAGGTCTATATAATACATTAGTTTCACGTTTTAAGTTGAATTACTGAAATAAATGTATTAATTTATTTTTAGAAATTAAAAACTTTTTGATTGTTTGAATTTCACCGGTATTATATTATTATATAAAATCTGTTATTTTTTTACTTAAGAATTATATTGTTATTTTTAATACAATAAAAACGGCAAACTAAGATTTAATTAATTGTTACATTTGAATAATATGCAAATAATGTTAACAGATAGTTATAATTAATGTCAGCTTAAACTAAAAATAATGACATTTTTATCATTTAAAATGCAAAAATAAATAAATAAATGCATATATTTAATGCAAATGATACATTAAATGATATACATGTTTATAAAATATTTAGTTTTATGTTTCCGTTGCAGATTGCTATTAAACAAAAAATAAATCCTTTGAGATGTAATGGAAATGACATTTGTTGGTTCAGAAAAATGACAGAATTCTCCTCTGAAATATTTATGTAACAGTTGGGCATAATCAGTGTAAAAATAGTTTATTTTCTAAACGTCCACAGGGCCAGAAGCACTCATAGTTATATAAGAGTTACATAATGAGCGTTAAGTATAGATATAACAGAAACACTGAGGTAAGAGATCAACACGTCACAGTCTGCTAACTTCTCTCTCGTTCTCTAGACTCCGCGCAGAGCAGCGCAACTCTGAGTCTCGACAGACAGTCGAACTGGCAGTGAAAGAACACAAAGCGGAAATCCTGGTCCTGCAACAGGCCCTGAAAGACCAGAAACTCAAAGCTGAAGGTCTTTCAGACACCGTAAGTGTGCGTCACTGTGGATAAAGCATCTGCTGAATGACTACATGCATGCATACTTACTCTGTGTTCATCAGCTGGGCGATCTGGAGAAGAAACACGCCATGCTGGAGATGAATGCGCGCAGCCTGCAGCAGAAGCTGGAGAGCGAACGAGAACTCAAACAGAGGCTCATGGACGAGGTGCTTCACTTTACTAACATGCAAAACACGTATTTTCCTAATAAATACAGTCATTTGAGTTGAAATGATCAAGATGTGTAATCGTGCATCCATATGCTGTGACTTTTTTTCTCAGCAAGCAAAACTGCAGCAGCAGCTGGACATGCAGAAGAGCCACATCTTCAGACTGACTCAAGGACTTCAGGACGCGCTGGACCAGACCGACCTTCTGAAGACTGAGCGGACAGACCTGGAGTACCAGCTGGAAAACATACAGGTGCACACACACACACACACGTACTCTTAAATGATGGCTCTTTATGGGCATTCATGGCTCCATGGAGAACCTTCATACTCATGGAAACTTTTCATTTCACAAAAAGTTACTTTATAGTGGAAAAGGGTTCTTTAGGGCGTTTTCGAAACCAAAGTTCACGTTTTGATAGATTTCTCTAACTTTCAGAAAGTTTTGGTTTGGTTTCACACGAGCGCACTAAAGAACTTTACGTGACATACTTGCATCCAACATGAATGAACAGACGCATATCGTCGCAACTATATTGTTATTTTAATGGCATAATTACCTGTGAAACCAAATATACACAAGGCTAATTCAAATACGCCAAATGAACGTCCTCGTCGTGCGAACGTTTTAACGTGGCCGCAGGAAAGGAGGAGACTGCAAGCAATTTTTGTGTTTTTTCCATTTGACTTCTTATTATATCATCAGACCATATTTCAATTAAAAACCTTGTCTCCTCCTCTCCCCATGTGCTACCATGTCTAATTTTTCTGTTTTTTTGGCTATGCGGGAACCACCGGAACTTCTTGTAAAAGGTCTGAAAGTCTGAACCATACAGAAATGCTTTCACACTATAAACCTTTGTTAATCCTCAATCGGGTCATGGGGTCTATACGACCCCAATCGACTTTTACTTAATAAAAAAAAGGTTCCCTTCATCTCAGTGGAATAAGATTTTGTGACTTTTCATACATTATCTATCTACACACACACACACAAAAATGGGGCTTGATTCGGTTGTTCTGAAGGTATGTAAAAAAACGTTTACACTTCTGGTCTTCGGGGTCAGTATGACCCCATATCGAAATGAATGAGAAATGTAAAAAAAACTAAATATATTTTCTTCATGTGTCACAAAAAAAAAAAATCTGGCTTAAATCTGAATTTTTACACAGAAATGAAGTCCTAGTACTAGAGCATAAATGCAGTGTCTCATAAAAAAAATAATATTTCATTTGCAAGCTAATGGTGTAGTTGAGGAATTGTGTGGTATATGGATACTAAAGTACTTTATATCTCCAAAAACACAGCATTAATGAATAGATGAGAAGTAAACCAAAAAAATTATATATTATTTGTATGATTAAAAATGTATATTTTTTGTACATTTACTCAGTCAGTTTTGGGGGTCACATAGACCCCAAAGCCCAGAAGTGTAAACAGGAAACGAAGACCATTTGAAGGTTAAGTTTGATCCGGACAAAGACGGACAAAATCTGATCGGTTTGGTCCGGGCCGTTGTCCGGGGGAGGTTTCACTCCTTTAATTTAGATTCAGACCAAACTTAAAAGTTCGAAAGTCAAACAAGTTAGGTGTGAAAGGGCCCTCAGACCAGTGTTTCTCAACTGGACAGTTTTCAGTGGGTCACGAAGTGTGAAGTCAAAGAAACAACAAATGTAATTGAAAATGAAAATTTCCTGAAAATTGACTCACCCCAATGGTAAATGCTCCGTGCTGTGTGATACGAAATAAATTGCGACCTGAACACCAGAGAATCAGTAACGGCAGTCAGCAGCAGAAGAAACAGACGACGAAGAAACTTTTAAAAATGTTGGCTACTTTTTAGGGCTAGGTAAAATATATTCTCATATTCAAAAGCTAATTCTCATTTTACGAACCCGTTGCTATGCTGTTTTCAGTTGATGAATGAATAGAAGATTGTAGCGCGCATCTCATCCAATCTTTGTGCTTTGTTACTATTGATATGAAACAAAGTCTCAGATTTCAAATTGGGTCCCTTTTCTTACGAAATTCAAAAACATAAATAGTGTATTGTTTTTAAATTTATCGAAACTTATCGAAATCCGAAACTTATCGAAATCCGAGATCGCTCTGGCTCCGCTCAAGTGAAGCAGCAGCGCTGATCTCTCTTCCGCCTTAATAATACCAGTTACAGCGCGAAATAAACATGAACGAGCATCTGAAAGTGTGTTAAAAGATAGAGTACAACTTATCGAAATCCGTATCTTTCACATAGAATCGCTCAATCTGTGATTCAACCGTGGAAAGACGTCAGTAAAAGGCGTGTAAACAATGTAATGTAACATCACATTACCTCAGAAAAAAAATCCAGTGACCATAAACTCGCTTAGCCAGCTAGAAAAATTAACTCTAGAGCGGCATTTTGCCAAATACATGCACATATTCATTATAATTTTTAACGTTCTTCAATATTTAATGCATGTTGTTTGAAAAAAAACTGGCAAGTTTTTATGCAGCCACCATTTAAATGTTTATATTTCATATAACATTATTATTATAAAAATAAATAAAAGTGTCATTTAAGTGTTTGTGTCCAAATCAGCCAGGTAATTTTTACCTTACAGCATTAGTTGAGATTTGTTTTCCTTGAGAAAATTTGCCATGTATTGTACCTGATATCCAAAATAATCAATATTGAATCGAATTGTGAAATACTGTCAATACCCTGCCCTAACTTGAACAATGTAAAAACAGCACTTTAAATGTAGAATTTTTTTTTAAGATTTATATTTTTATATACAGTATAATTGTGCTTAAAAAAAACCTACATCTTATTTTTTTTAAAGCATTTACATAATATATATGAATATATGTAGCATGAGAAAAAGGTGACCTTGAAATTGTGGCGTTAAAGGTGACGCAAGACGAGAAAAAATTTGAGTGCACCTAAATTTTGTGCTGGTGCACCTAAATAAAAAAGTTAGGCGCACCAGTGCAACCAAGACAAAAAGTTAGTCTGGAGCCCTGCCCCAATGCCATCCAAGATGTTCAAGTCTTTCTTCAGTGTTTTTTTTGGGGAAAACATTTCAGGATTGGAAACAATGGACTTCATTGGGAACCAAATTGTTGGAGTCCAAATCACTACAGTTTCAAAGGGCTTTTTCACACGGATACTTTTTTTTCACACGGCTTTTTCACAAGGATACTTTTTAATAGGGCTGTCAAACGATTAATTGCGATTAATCGCATCCAAAATAAAAGTTTGTGTTTACATAATATATGTGGGTGCACTGTGTATAATTATTTTATATATATATAAATACACACACATGCTCATATATATTTTAGAAATATTTTCATGTATATACTGTATATAGATTTATTTATAATTTATATTATATACAAATATTTTATATATAAATAAAAAAAAATTCTTAAATATACATGCGTGTGTGTGTATTTATATATACAAAATAATTATACACAGTGCACCCAAATATATTACACTACCGGTCAAAAGTTTAGGGTCGGTAAGATTTTTTATGTTTTTAAAAGAAGTCTCTTCTGCTCACCAAGGCTGCAATTTTTGATAAAAAATACACAAAAAAACACAGTAATATTGTGAAATATTATGACAATTTAAAATGACTTTTTTATGTTAATATATATTAAAATGTAATTTATTCCTCTGAAAAAAAGCTGAATTTTCAGCATCATTACTCCAGTCTTCAGTGTCACATGATCCTTCACAAATCACTCTAATATGATGATTTTATGCTCCAAAAACATGTATGATTATTATCCATGTTGAAAACAGTTTTTTACATTTTTATTTCAGGATTCTTTGATGAATAGAAAGTTCAAAAGAACAGCTTTTATCTGAAATGGAAAGCTTTTGTTACATTAAACACTACCCTTTAAAAAGTTTGGGGTCAGTAAGAATTTGTATTTTATTTTTGGGGAAATAAATAAGAAATCAATACTTCTATTCATCAAGGATGAGTTACATTGATCAAAAGTTACAGTAAAGACATTTATAATGTTAGAAAAGATTCTAATTAAATAAATGCTGTTCTTTGAACTTTCTATTCATCAAAGAATCCTGAAATAAAAATGTAAAAAACTGTTTTCAACATGGATAATAATCATACATGTTTTTGGAGCATAAAATCATCATATTAGAGTGATATGTGAAGGATCATGTGACACTGAAGAGGAATAAATTACATTTTAATATATATTAACATAAAAAAAGTCATTTTAAATTGTCATAATATTTCACAATATTACTGTGTTTTTGTGTATTTTTTTGTTGCAGCCTTGGTGAGCAGAAGAGACTTCTTTTAAAAAACATAAAAAATCTTACCGACCCTAAACTTTTGACCGGTAGTGTATGTAAACACAAACTTTTATTTTGGATGCGATTAATCGCGATTAATCGTTGCCCAGCCCTACTTTTTAACCACAATTGTTTGTCTTGTGTTGGTCTGCCAGGCATTATGTAATCACGATGGAAAAGGCTCGTGAAATTATCGCCAATGGTGTCTAAACCATAGTGCTTCGAGTGCACTCATTCATTCCCACATCGCACCGCAATACAACTGACGTACACTAAACGACTGTCACTCGTTTTAATTCACTCCTTCATGTGAACTAGTGGACTAATGTAGGGATTGAGGGGGACGATTTCAGATTCAATGTTTCATTCCAAACATTTCCAAAGGTGTTTTCTGGCTCCCCTGCAGGCGGCGTATTCTCACGAGAAGGTCAAGATGGAGGGGACCATCACCCAGCAGAGCAAGCTCATAGACTTCCTGCAGGCCAAGGTAGAGCACCCCTCTAAGAAGAAAAAGGTCAGAGTCATCCGCTGTAAATTCACTTCATTAACTAATCTGACTAACTGCTTGCTGAGCTGCGCATTAGGTGTCCCTGGAGCTACATATGCCAATAACCGCATACTAACCGTGCAATGCGTCAGCCAATCTCATATGTATATATATATGTCCATATATCCAGCCGCCCTGAATATGCGAGTTGTAGAACGGGACACCTAATTTGACTGGATATCTTAGGGATGGAATAGCAGGATAGAGTCTCCTGTCGCTGGGCACAGGAGTGAGCCTGAGCGATTCACTTCGTCTGGTGTTTTGGGTGCAGGGGCTTTTTGGTGGCCGGCGTCGAGAGGATCTGCTGGCGGCTCTCGCGGCTCAGGGTCAAACGCAGGCGTCCGCCGTGCCCTCCGGGACCCCTGTTCCTCTGCAGTACAGCGACCTGAAGACCGCGCTGGAGAAAGAGCGTGCCCGCAGCTCAGAGCTTGAAGAAGTGCTGCAGAAAACACGCCTGGAGCTCAGAGAGGGTGCGACGCCGCCGTTACACACATTACACACATCTGTCGCTACATGTGGAACCTGCTTGCTTGTTTTCATTTTTCACACCATAAAAATCTCCTTTTGTGTTCGTCAGAAGAAAGTCAGTCATATAGGTTTGGAATACTTTGAAATTACATTTTACACACATACACTACCGGTCAAAAGTTTAAGATCGGTTAGATTTTTATGTTTTTAAAAGAAGTCTCTTCTGCTCACCAAGGCTGTAATTTTTTGATGAAAAATACACAAAAAACACAGTAATATTGTGAAATATTTTGACAATTTAAAATGACTTTTTTATGTTATATATATTAAAATGTAATTTATTCCTCTGAAAAAAAGCTGAATTTTCAGCATCATTACTCCAGTCTTCAGTGTCACATGATCTTTCACAAATCACTCTAATATGATGATTTTATGCTCCAAAAACATGTATGATTATTATCCATGTTGAAAATAGTTTTTTACATTTTTATTTCAGGATTCTTTGATGAATAGAAAGTTCAAAAGAACAGCATTTATTTAATTAGAATCTTTTCTAACATTATAAATGTCTTTACTGTAACTTTTGATCAATGTAACTCATCCTTGATGAATAGAAGTATTGATTTCTTATTTATTTCCCCCAAAAATAAAATACAAATTCTTACTGACCCCAAACTTTTTAAAGGGTAGTGTTTAATGTAACAAAAGCTTTCCATTTCAGATAAAAGCTGTTCTTTTGAACTTCCTATTCATCAAAGAATCCTGAAATAAAAATGTAAAAAACTGTTTTCAACATGGATAATAATCATACATGTTTTTGGAGCATAAAATCATCATATTAGAGTGATTTGTGAAGGATCATGTGACACTGAAGACTGGAGTAATGATGCTGAAAATTCAGCTTTTTTTCAGAGGAATAAATTACATTTTAATATATATTAACATAAAAAAGTCATTTTAAATTGTCATAATATTTCACAATATTACTGTGTTTTTTGTGTATTTTTTATCAAAAAATTGCAGCCTTGGTAAGCAGAAGAGACTTCTTTAAAAACTTAAACTTTTGACCGGTAGTGTATATTATATTACAAAGATTTCTATTTCAAATATATACTGTTCTTTTGAACTTTTTTGTTCATCAAAGTGTCCCCTAAAATTATCACTGTTTTCAACACTGATAATAATCATAAATGTTTCTTGAGGAGCAAATCATCACACTGAGAGTGATTTTTGAAGGATCATGCGACACTGAAGGCAAATTCAGCTTTGATCACAGGAAGCAATACATTTTTAAATATATTCAAATCACGAACAGTTACTTTACATTTGGTTTACAATATTACCGTGTACCATAATTCTGATCAAATAAATGCAGCCTTGGTGAGCAGAAGACACCTTTGTACAGCAGAGTACTGAAATTTTATGAAACATTAAGCAAACGTGCCAATGCTCACAAACATGACGTTTATCTCTGTGGTCTGTTCCCTCATCAGTTCAGTTTAATAAAGCTATGGAGCACAGCGGTCCTCCAGCCACCCCGGGTCTGGCCCGCCAGCAGCTCATGATGTCCACCAAATCCAACAAGTCACCTGAGCACCAGCCCAGCCTGATGTCGTCCAGCTCCCGGCCCGCAGGAAAGCACGCTGCCAATCCTGAAGGTTAGAGTGGGGACATGGAACATTTGCAGCCTTTTTAATTTTCACAACTAAAGCAAAACAACAACTGTGTTCTCTTCGGTCCCTCTTGCCATTTCATCTCACGCTAAGAATACAGGGAAATTAAAGTGCCCCTATTATGCCATTTTATGCCTGGTTCAGATTACACGATTTTAGCCCGATTTTGGCACGATCCGTTTGACGGTAGGGTGTCATGGGGATTCGTAAACGACAACGGCTGCCGACGCAAGAGATTCGAATCGTATCATCTCGTATAGTGTGTCATAGTGGGCGACAACCTGACGTCGCAGCTGCGATGCTTCACGACAAAAAGACTAGCATGCTTAATTTTTTTAACGGTCCTCCACGACGGTTCTGTCACATGTATGAGGTTGACCAATAGGAACACAGAAGCTTTTCCAAACACAACTTTCAAAAATGGCAGAAACGAAAGAGATACGATGGTGCTAACGTTAAAGCTAAACAATATTTTACCACAAGTTCTCTTTGGAGGATTAACAGCCCATACTGTCCTCTTCGAGCAATCCAGGAACGTGTCCATTGTCGGGTTTTCTTTCTTTTTTTACTTTATTCTGAACACAGGACAGCCAATACAACACTCACCGCTTCATCCATTGTTCGTTTACGCTCGTTTTGGAAGTCACACGGCACTAGTTTCGCCTTCTCAATGACATCACGCGGGCCGTTAAAGACGGCATGTGATGACTAGTTAGGAAGCAACTTGTAGGGGAGAGCGGGGCACAAAGTAACACTTTTTTGACTTTGTCAATTTGTGTAAATCTACTTAGGGTTTAGAGTTCCCCCCCCCCCCGCATTAATTTCCCACATGTCTAGCACAATTATGTGGTTTTGTTTTATTAATACAGTGTATACTTTTTTCTTGATTTACCCTGAAAGAATGGAAGTGGAATGTGACAACATGCCCCATAGGTGGGGTAAATTATAACATGTGAGGGGCACATTGTAACATCACCATATAACAGCTTAAAATGCTATCTGAATCTGATCAAAAACATATGCAAGTCAAACCAAAATATTTTCTTAATAAAATACCGGCATTTTTTAATAATTAAAAATAAACTAATTTTTGAGTTTGACAACAAACACATCGGAAAACACAGCTATACAGCATAATTCAAAAACAAAATAATACTTAATAATTTCTGAGCATTGACTCTCAGTCTTTATTTAAATGTTTCTCATGTTTTCTCAATAGAATTCATAAAAGTATAGAATATAATATCATATTTCTAATAGGGGCACATTGTAACACAGTGTTACAACATGCCCAAACTGCACAACTAGGGTTTAAACCCTGCTAGTGTCTTCTGCTAGTTAGCGAAGCATGAAAGAACTAAATCAATGGTTAAACAACAGATTAAAATAAAATAATATCAGATTTGTCTAATTTTAAATAAACACAAAAAATAGAGCCGAAAAATTAACTTAAGTAAGAAATGCACTTTTGCTATGGTTAAATAAATGTTCAGTGATATCTTACAAAGATTTTGGAATTTTGGTGCATTTTTTTTCTCTATAAAGTGTTGAAATGGCAACTAGTAAATATACCAAGTTTCGTCATGCCAGCATGTGTGGAAGTATTTAAAACAAGTGTGTTACAACTAGCCCCGTGTTACGTTGTGCCCACGCTCCCCTAGTCTGAAACGTGTCCTGTCCACGACACGACAAGATTTTAGGAGTCAAAATCGCGTAATCTGACACAGTGACTATCGTAACAGAGAAAAAATGGTGTAATCTGAAGGCATTAGAGGCTCCTCATTTTGTTTCTAAGGTCTCTAAGCATCCAAGGTCAAAACACACTTTAATTCTCTCATAATATACATTGCAGCATCAGCTGTTTTTTCAAAGTGTCTGAAACGGTTCGAATCAGTCTCTCTTAAACTCCTCCTTTCTGAGAGCTGCTCTGCTCTGATTGTTCAGACAGCCCAGTCTGTTGTGATTGGGATATTCAAATGAATTAGCCAATCAGTAATACCATTGATCAGCTCCACCAAGCGTGGATGTTTTTCAACTAAGAAAACGAATATGTTTTGATTGATACTGTGAAGCTGCTTTGATGCAATCTAAATTGTGAAAAGCGCTATATAAATAGACTTGACTCATTGGTGCATGTCTGAAAACAAGCGCTCATTATCATATCTGAATTTCAGCTCTTGATATACAGTGATTCTGCTCACCGCTTAGAAGTATTGACCGCCACCTACCGTATAAGATGATGTGCTGATATAGCTGGAAACTTTCTGTTTACAAGCAGAGGAAGATGCGCGCTGTACATACGCTTTTCAATTAGCGTATTTTCCACACTATAAGGCACACTTAAAAGCCTTTAATCTTCTCAAAAAACGACAGGAGCGCCTTATATATGGATCATCATCTTATACAGTAGGGGGCGGTGATACTCCTGAAGCGGTGAGTAGCCGGTAACAAGAAGTAGTCGAAGAAGAACGTCCTCATCTCAGTTCTCGCACATGCGTTCTGGAAATCTCTTCTACTCTCGTCTCAAGGCCCATAAGGAAGTAATGGAATAGTCGAATAAAGTCGTTATTTATGGGGTTTTTTCCGCACAAAAAGTCTCGTCGCTTGATAAACTTATAATTGAGCCGCTGTAGGCACATGGAATATTTAAACATTTTCTTTAATGACTTTATGTGCCGTCAAGAGCCAGTCCCTTAGGCAGCCTATGAGTGATCCAGCTCTCAGATTAAATAAAAAATATCTTCATTTTTGTTCCGAAGATGAACGAAGGTCTTACGGGGTTGGTACAGCATGGGGGTGAGCAATTAATGACTTAATTTTCTTTTTTGGGTGAACTAACCCTTTAAGTTGAGAAAAAAATAAGAGACATTTAGGACAGATTAAAATGTGCGATTAATCGGAGTTAACTATGACATTAATGCGATTAATCGCAATTTTTATTTTTTTATTTTAATCGTTTGACAGCACTAGTTTCTTTCTTTTCAGGAGACAATAATGACTCAGGTAACGTATGAATAGGAAACGGAGACATTACGTCAAAAGACTATGAAAAGGAGGTTAATGACCCCCATTTTGTTGTCTTTCGACGTAACTCGAAGTGACTACGAAAGGGAACTCCATTGATCTGCGGTTTGATCTCTGAAAGATCAAGACCTTTTACATTCACAAACAGCTTTATTACACACTACAAGAAAGGGAATATCTCTATGCAAAAAGCATAATAGGTGCACTTTAAATCAGAAGCTTGTAGGAAAATGCTGATTTGATGCGTATTACTGTTTGAATATGAGATGAGAGGACTCCAGACCGTACGTATTTACAGTAGATGTTTTCGCTCATGTCTGTCCACACTCACTGTCCTCTTTGTTGTCGTTCCACAGAAATAAGGAGAGTCACTTCTGAAAGTAAGTTATTTCTTAGGCGACCTACTCTCAAGAAACCGTGCCATTTACGTGCTTGAAATATACACGTTTTACGACGATTTCATTATTTATGTTTTCGTTTCAAAAAGTTATTGATAAGCTTTCAAGATAAGGCTGATAAAAGTAAAAACATCATGATGTACAAAAACTTTGTGGCCAGAAAGACTTTATTTTCATCAAATTTAAATCATTAAATTGGGAAATGTCTAAGCATAAAAATGTTTTCAAGAAAGTGAACTGCATTTTAAAGCATTTTAGAAAACACACATATATGTATACATACAAATTGGCTACACTCTAAACAATGCTGGGTTGTTTTAACGCAAAATTGGGTAAAATATGGACCCAAATGTTGGGTTAAAAATGTCATTTCAAAAATGTCATTTTAACCCAACTTTAACTTAATTTCGACTGTAAATTTAATGACATTTTAACCCAATATTTGGGTTTGTCCATATTTGACCCAAATTTGGGTTGAAATAACCCAGCATTTTTTTAGAGTGTAATATTCAGATTACATTTTGTTTTTTAAACACAAGAACATATACACTAAACAGAGTATAATGTGATCGTGTTCAGTCGTAGGGGACACTAATGGCACTGTTTCCTGAGAATGAACCAGGCGTCTTCTACGTTATCTATTCTTTCTTGGTATGATCATTTTATTCCTGCAGAGATAAGCTCTCTGGCCAAATCCAAACATGCCTTTTATGGGCGTCCTACACTTAAAACACGTTTTGTGTCGGCTCATCTTGGCTTGATGTCTGCAGACCTCCACTCAGGACATCATGGACTGATTCTGGATATCCAAAGCTCCTGCACACAGATCAGTCAGGACACTGAGCTTATCTCGTACACACACTCGTATTTATGGCCATATCTCTTGCTGTATGCCATGCAGAATGCGAGAACTCCGAAATCCTTGCATGTTTGTCCTCAAGCGACCGATGACAGCTTGGACAGTACAGTGATTTCTTCAGCCTCTGGTGGAGACATGTTCTCAGGAGAGGACATTTTCAGCTTGCTTTGGCCTGTTTGCATAAGTTATATAGACGTTATATAAGAGTGTTTTTAAGAGTGTGTGTTTGATCCTCTAGAGTACACCAGACGTGTGAAGGACAGGGTCCATCATAACACTCCTCACCGCTTCACACAGGGGCTCAACATGAGGGCGGCCCGCTGCACCGTGTGTCTGGACACTGTCCACTTTGGACGGCAGGCTGCGACCTGCATTGGTACGGATCACACCGAAACCCAAATATACATACACCATATACAAGTAGGGATGTGCTGATGCCACTTTTTCCACAAGTAAGATAAATATACATAAATTTTTGGTACTTGCTGATACAAATATCTGTATTTTCATTGAATTGCATTGCCTAAGTTTTTTTCCTAGTTAAAAATCATTTCATTTATTTAAACTGGGACAATGCACTAAGTTAACATTAACCTCATATAAACACAAGAAGAGATGCATTGTGCCAGGTTGTAGCACAAGTGCTATCACTCAATCAATTAAACACCTGAATCGGGTATTTAACCAACCTAATTCATTCATTTAAATCAACAAAACTAATTTGCAGTTGATTGCAGTGGGAGAAATGTTAAATCTACATGAGTGCATCCACATGTGCAAATGTTTTAATGAATGGCACTTTTATTTAAATTGAAATGTACTTGAGTTGTCTTTTGTTTTGTTGATTGTGTGGTCTAATTTGATCTGTTATCTTGGCTAGGTTTCTCTTGAAAAAGACATTTAATATCTCAATGAGACAAACCTGGTTAAATAAAGGTTAAATTAAAGTGTATATATATATATATATATATATATATATATATATATATATTTTTTTTATATATATATATATATATATATATATAGATAAAAATTGAACACATTTTTTGTTAAATCAAAATTTAACCAGATATATTTTTAAATTAAAATAAATCATATATTTGTCAATAAATGTTTAATTTACAACCCACAGATGTCAAAATTACCCTGTAATTAAAGTATATATATATATATATATATATATATATATATATATATATATATATATATATATATATATATATATATATGAAGAGTTCAGATGCAAAAGCCTCTAAATGCCATTTGAAATTTTCTTCTAAAATGACCATTTTTATCAAGATTGTATATTTAAGTTCAGTAATTTCACTTAAATGACAATTAATAGGTAATCTTCATCGCCATTTAAGTGAAATTACTGAACTTAAATATACAAGCTTGATAAAAATGGTCATTTTAGAAGAAAATTTCAAATGGCACTTAGAGGCTTTTGCATCAGAACTCTTCATATATATGTGTATATATATATATATATATATATATATATATATATATATATAAATGTAACAAATGTTTTGTTAAATCAAAATTTAACCAGATATATTTTTTAAATAAAAATAAATCATATATTTGTCAATAAATGTTTAATTTACAACCCACAGATGTCAAAATTACCCTGTAACTACATTGCACAAAAACATATTTTGCCAGAAATGTGCTAAAAACTTTTATATACAACAGACGTAGATTTTTTGGCTGGAATATATTAACAGAATAGGTACCTGTTAGTTTTAAAATAATTACATTATAAATAATTTGCTTGTATATCTGGTTGAACCCCTTTATTACCCAAAACTTATATTGTTCCCTTATACCTACACGGAAGAATGCTATAATTACAGAAACGTTTACGGTTACAGAAACATACACCGTAAATACTATATAACGTTTTTTTAAATACTTTTTATTCACATACTTTGGCATTAAATTTGTGAGTGTAAATTAATTGTGACGGCTATTTTAACATCTTTCTCTCTTCTGACCAACGTAAGCAATCCCTCAATATTTTTTCCTGTTTTGGAAAGTTGTAGAAACACTATTGTGGATTTATTTTCTTGCTATTGGAGCGAATGGGAATGCAAAAAAATAAATAAAAA
>JAQIUQ010006388.1:87500-111100 GCA_030378365.1 Hybognathus amarus
TTTCTCCATATAATGGACTTCAATGGGGTCCAAACGATTCAAGGTCCAAATGAGAGTTTCAGTGCAGATTCAAAAGGCTTTAAATGACACCAGATGATGAATAAGGGTCTTATCAAGCGAAACGATCGCTCATTTAAAAAACAACTAAAAAAGTTTTAGTTTTATAAGCACAAATGCTCGCCTTACTCTGTTCTGTGATGCTCGTTCTTGATTCCACTGTTCAAACTCTTTTTCGTAGAATGAACCAAATGACTCAAAAAAGATTCGTTCATTTTGATGAATTCCATTATATGGAGAAAAATCCTGGAATGTTTTCATCAAAAACCTTAATTTCTTTTTGACTGAAGAAAGAAAAGATGTGGACATCTTGGATGACATGGGGGTGAGTAAATTATCAGAAGTTTTTTGAAAAGTGAACTACTCCTTTAATACATTATTCATGCTAATCATTATAAAATGCCATGGCATTATTGCAGTACTGTTTTGCAAGGGATGATGATTGTGATGATGTGTTGTAGGGGATGAGCGTGCACTGTGTCTGGTGGAGATTAAGAAGGTGAAACAGTCTTTGTCCCAGTCTCACCTCCCCACACTGCCAGAGATTGTGCCATATATCTTCGAGACCGTCAAGGGCTGTCATCTGTTTGCCACAGGCAGGGTAAGGCTGTGTGTTTCACTGCATTGCAACTTTCACTCTATTTTTAGAGCACCGGTTTGCATCATGCCCTTTGTGACGTGTCACCCAACACATTTGTACCTTACCCTGTGTATTTTGTGTCTACTCTCGCTTTAGATCGAAAACGGTCCGTGCATTTGTGCTGCAATGCCCAATAAAGTCACCATTCTGCGATACAACGACAATCTGAACAAGTTCTGTATACGGAAGGCAAGTCTTTGTCACATCAAATTTAGCAACGTTTGATGTGCTTTGCTCTTTAACTCCTTCACACGGACACACCTCTAATGATCCGTCTCTTTATCTCTCAGGAGATCGAAACGCTCGAGCCGTGCAGCTGTATCCACTTCACCAGCTACAGCATCATCATTGGCACCAATAAATTCTACGAGATTGAGATGAAGCAGTGTGTTCTGGATGGTAGGTATTACAGTGATGTCCTGTGAGATACAGTTAGATGAGGGTCAGTGATATCTCCTGTATCATTGGGGATGTAGATGTGATGGATCTGTGATTTCAAAAGTCATTTTCTCCACATTTGCATGTTCCAGTGCAGATATCTGGTTGGACCGGCTGGCGGGCCATTTGTGAGAACATGATCAGGCACTTATAATTTGTAATTGTGCATTATGTAAACAGTGTTTTGCATGATGGGCTGTGTTTGGCAGAGTTCCTGGACAAGAATGACGTGTCGCTGGCGTCGGCTGTGTTCACCGGATCCTCCCACAGTTTCCCCATCTCCATCGTCCAGGTGTCCAGCACTCCGCAGAAGGAAGAATATCTGCTCTGCTTCCACGGTCAGACACCCATCACACCTTCGACACTACAGCCATCTCCTATTGCATAACAATATTTAATATTATTCAATAGTTGAGACAAAATCATTATTTACTCACCGTTCATGTTGTTCCAAACATCGTATTCTGCTGTTTTTCCTGTAATCTATGTATGAACTATGCCTTTAAAAAAAGCACATGTTGAATACTTTTCATACATAATGGTATGTGTGTGTATATATATATATATATATATATATATATATATATATATATATATATATATACATACACACACACACTCTGGGTTGTTTAAACCCAATTTTGGGTCACATTTTTAAATTAAATTTGGGTTACATTTTTTAATTAAATTTTTAACCCAATGTTTGAATTTGTCCATATTTGACACAAAATTGGGTTAAACTGGGTTAAATTGGGTTAAAATTGGGTTAAACCAACCCAGCATTTTTAGGGTGCATATATATATATATATATATATATATACATATATATATATATATATATATATATATATACACATTACATTAAAGTAATATGCAGCATTGAATACCAAATTTTCTCTCCGTGCAATGCTTGACTTTACTTTCCATTGTCAGTGTGGTGAATGAAATCAACCACTCTGGGTTGTTTTAACCCAATTTTGGGTCACATTTTTAAATTAAATTTGGGTTACATTTTTAAATTACATTTTTAACCAAATGTTTGAATTTGTCCATATTTGACACAAAATTGGGTTAAACTGGGTTAAATTGGGTTAAAATTTGGGTTAAACCAACCCAGCATTTTTAGGGTATATATATATATATATATATATATATATATATATATATATATATATATATAATATATATATATATATATATTACATTAAAGTAGTATGCAGCATTGAATACAAAATTTTCTCTCAGTGCAATGCTTGACTTTACTTTCCATTGTCAGTGTGGTGAATGAAATCAACCTGTTTGTTTGATTAGCTAAAAGTTAAGACAAAACTAACAAACTTTGATTAAAGATGCTAAATAACTATTTATATTAGTCATAAAACGTTATTTATAACTAGGATAAATATGGTATTTTGGGTTTTTCTCCAATTGTATTTGTAATTAAAAGCGGCCAGCTGCAGAATTAAACATTAAATGTGACGAAAATGCAACATGCTACATTATGAAACATTTTTTAATATATTTTAATTGTTTTATTTATTTATCTATATTTTCATATTTTAGAAATAGTGGGCAGTATACAATAGCTACAGCAGTCACAGTTCCTAGATGAAAAATACAATTAAAAACACTTAAAATGTATTGTTTCTTTTTTTTACACTGTTTTCTATTCCATTTCTGCTAACAGAGATCGGTGTGTGTCGTGGATGCTTATGGTCGAAGAAGTCGCCCTGATGATCTCAAGTGGAGTCGACTTCCCCTGACATTCGGTTAGCCAGTCTTCTTTTTTTGACAAATCCAAATGTGCAAAATGTAAAAATGATCATCTTCACTTCACTATGGATGCACTGATCATGATTTTTTTTTTTACAAGCAAATTGGCCAGTTCCAATACTGTATTTTTTAGCTTTCTTCCTTTAAGGAAATGTATTTGTTGTTTATTTGCTCTATAACAGACCAAGCCTAAATATATTTAAGCAATAAGGTACTCGAGGCTCTGCTGTATTGTAAATAAGTAACGGCTTAAGGGCGTTGTTAGGCTCGTCATGAAGCGGACTAACCCCTTCAGCTGTTACTTATTCACCATACAGCTCTTGCCTCGAGTACCTTATTGCTTTTATAAAACGGTCACCACACAATAAAAATATTAAAGTAAAAAAAAAAAATATATTAGTGCAACTTTCATGAAGGAAAATCACTAAAAGCCTTCCTTCCGCTAAAAAAAATAGTCCCTGACCATGAACAGCAACAACGCTCCAATGTGTAATATGCATGAAAGCTCAAATAAAGCTAACCGTTTTATATATATCTCAGTAGCCATTTGATGTAAGAAGCAACCACTGCATTTAATCTAGGGATCCACTGATCTGACAAATTTGGCCGATATCGATAATTCTTTATATTTGAAAGTCGATAACCGATATATTTGCCGATAAATCTAAATCCAAATTTTTAGACAATTTTTGAGAGCCTGATTATAAAAAGTCTCCCCATTAAAAGTCAAGATACAAACATAATTATGATGTTCTTATTTTAATGTTGTGTAGCCGATATCAGACTTGCGCTGCACATTTTGCACTTTAACTGGATTTTCCTTTTTTAAAGTGATTTCAATCATATTTCAAGCAGTTTAATGTTGAACAGTGCACGTCTAAAGTGCTTCAGCTGAAGGAAATAATACATTATTTATCGGCTTTTAGATATCGGCTAAATGTTCTTGTTGGGCTCAATAACGATAACATTAAAAACCGATACCAATAATGTGGCCGATATATCGTGCATCCCTAATTTAATCATGACCTAAAGAAAGATGCTACAAACATGCTGAATGAGCAGTTGTTTTTATAATTGGATTGTATAATTTTAAGATTTAAAGCTAAAACAGAATGGCCTGACTTTAGCTTTGTGACACCAGCACAAAACAACACAGCAGATTGACTGAATCCAAATGCAGATTCACTCTCCAACAATAGGTGGCGCTAATGGATCAGCAGAGATATAGCTGTTACCATTGTACACAAAGCACAACCCATCCCCAATTCTATATTTCATCCAATATTTCAGGCATCACAAATAGTGAGCCTAGTACAGAGCCTAGTACACATCAAGTGCCTAGTACAGTGTTTACTTTGCTGTGTTCTCCACTTTGCGTCCGTCTTCAGCGTCTCTGGCCTGAGTTAACGTCCTGTTTATAGACTTTGTTATTTTTCCACACAAAATACATTTTGGGAAATGATTGCAATGCAATGCTAGTTTCAGTTTGTGTGCAAGTCTGGAATAGAGATCGGCCAAAAGAAACCCCCAAAAAGCAATTTATGTCCATTGGACCGTGCATCACCAGAGATGTATAAAGTACTAGAAACCCGGACTTGAGTAAAGTACAAGTGCTCTATCAAAAAAGTGACTTGAGTAGAAGTTGAAGTGCTCTTTAAGCACCACACTTAAGTAGAAGTACTAAAGTATTCAACATTTTTTGTACTTAAGTATTGCAAGTAGTTTATTTTAAAATTCACTACTTAAGTACTAAAAGTAAAAGTACAAGTATTGTTTCATGTAATTATTAAAGAAAGCAGTCAAAAGTTTGAACTAGCAATCAAATAAGGCGATTTGGTGGGAAACAAATTTGCTGTGGTGGATGCCAAAAAATGTCATTGCAGGACAACCCCTGCATTAGTTGTCAATGTGTGTGTCAATCAATACCCTTACCCTATAAAACTGGTGTGTGATTTAGGCAGAATGAAAGCCAACTTGCAACGAATGACTCATAATTTTTTTTTATAATTGTAACTAGGGTTGTGCACAAATTAATTGTGATTAATCGCATCCAAAATAAAAGTATGTGCTTACATAATATATTTGTGTGTGCTGTATATAATTATTTTGTATATGTAAACACACACACATGCATGTATATCTTTAAGAAAATGTGTTATTCATATATAAAATATTTATATTTCTATAATATAGATAATGTATTTATATGTATATACAGAATTTAAGTGCAAATAATTCTTAAATATATGAAGAGTTCAGATGCAAATGCCTTTAAGTACCATTTGAAATTTAAATGACCATTTTTATCAAGCTTGTATATTAAAGTTCAGTAATTTCACTTAAATGGCAATGAAGATTACCTATAATTGTCATTTAAGTGAAATTTCTGAACTGGCATTTAGAGACTTTTGCATCTGAATTCTTCTTATACATGCATGCATAGGTATTTATATATACAAAATAATTATAAACAGCACAAACAAATATATTATGTAAGCACAGACTTATATTTTGGATGCGATTAATCGCAATTAACTTTTGCACAGCCCTAATTGTAACGAATAACTAGCAGAACATTAAAAGAATATCGAAGTAAAAGTATTAAATTCATTAAAAATATCTACTGAAGTAAAAGTAGAAGTATGAGAAAAAAACAATACTCTAGTAGAGTACAGATACAGCATTTTAGTACTTAAGTACAGTACTTAAGTATTTCTACTTCGTTACTATACATCTCTGTGCATCACTAATCTTCAGAATCGCTAACTGAAGCGTCTGTTTCCAGCTTTCAGAGAGCCGTATCTGTTTGTGACCAACTTCAACTCGCTGGATGTGATTGAGATTCAGGGACATGCAGCTCTTGGGTAGGATGACAGAAACACTGCATGCATAACTAACATCAGGACTTGATTGAAACTAAATCCCCTTTGAAACAGGCCTCCCAGTTTCGCTCACCTGGACATTCCTAACCCCCGTTACCTGGGACCGGCCATATCGTCTGGCGCCATCTATCTGGCCTCCGTCCTACCAGAACAAGCTGCGGGTCATTTGCTGTAAGGGCAGCCTGGTGAGAGAGTCTGGGGAACTGCAGAGGACCGGCTCCAGCAGGAGGTGCGGGTTATTTACCACAATATATTAAACTTATCATCCCGCTTTAAAATATCATTGAATGAGTTCTTATATGGAGATGGTTCAGGTGTGTTTTATGTGAATTAATTACTCTGCTCATTTAGAAAACTCCTAATTCATCAATACTCGAACGAGGTTAAAAGATTGATGAGTGTATACATGTGTTGTGAACTAAGTGGAAAGTAATAATGTACGCAATTATAAGTGAATGAGATTCAGTGTTTTTCCATTTTGGTTCATTCTGAGCAGAAAAAGGAGAGCCGGAAACATTCAAATACAATGAACTATAATGTTGTAACCTGAACATACTATTTGTGTATTTATGTATTTATGTACAAGACATGTTTGCTAGATCTATAATCTCACATGATTGCCACAGTGTTATCTGTACCGTGTTATGATCATATATTATGTGATATTATAGTATTAGTATGTATTACTATTTTGAATGATCTTTTATTTTTTAGATTTTATTTTTAATTTATGTTTAATCATTTTTTTTATTGAACTTCTGCCTTTCATTTATTATTATTATTATTATTTTTCATTTTTACTTCTCGTAATTTTAATATTTCAACGTGGACTTATTTTATTTCAATTACTTGCCATGGCAACATTTCCAAGTTTTTCATCTAATATTTCTATTTTATTTTACTTCAGTCTTATTTCATTTTAACAATATACATTTTTAAATTTTTAGGTAACAATAACGGCACAGGTACTGGACAGGTGAACTCCTTCCTGCCGTAAAAGCAAACAGGCAATGAAAGGATTCAGCCAATAGCAAGTGATGTAATTCTGTTAAAAAAAACATTCAATCTGAAACGGTTGCAACAACTTTCTTTCACGTTCTGCCAAAAGTCACTTTTCATTCCATTCCTAATCCCAGCAAAAATTAACTTCCTTTATAATATTGCTGCTCCTTTCATTGTTTAAAAGCAATCTAATACTTGAGCTTGTGCATTTCAGTGATCTTCCCATGGTTCAAGGGACTCTCGCTGAGAACATCCCTGACCTGTGGAAAAATCACACCACGCGTTGAGTTGCTTAAAGGGATAGTTCACCCAAAAATGAAAATTAGCCCATGATTTAGCCTACGTCAGTACGTACTCACCCTGAAGCCATCCTAACGGTTTTCTTTCAGAGGACTACAATAGGAGTGTTAAAAAATGTCCTGCCTCCTCCAAGCTTTATAATGGGTTTCTTTGTATAACAATGTTTTTTTGTTTTTGGAAATCCTTTAAAGTGCATCCATCCCTGATAAAAGTGATGAACGAAATGATTCGAAAAAAGATTCGTTCATTTTGATGAACGAGTTCGAACAGGAGAGTCACGAACGCTCATCACAGAACAGAGCAAGGTGAGCATTTGTGCTTATAAAACTTAAACTTTGTTATTTATTTTGAAACGAGCGATCGTTTCGCTAGATAAGACCCTTATTCATCGTCTGGTGTCGTTTAAAGCCCTTTGAAGCTGCACTGAAACTCTCATTTGTACCTTGAATCGTTTGGTTCCCATTGAAGTCCATTATATGGAGATTAAAAATCTTGGAATGTTTTCATCAAAAATCTTAATTTCTATTCGACAGAAGAAAGAAAGACGTGGACATCTTGGATGACATGGGGGTGAGTAAATGATCAGCAAAAGTTTTTATTAAAGTGAACTACTCCTTTAACCCCCACAGAGCCACGTGGAGCACTTTTATCATGGATGGATGCACTTTGAAGGACAAAAAATATACCCAGTGACTCCCATTATAAAGCTTGGAAGAGCCAGGACATTTTTTTAACATAACTCTGATTGTGTTCGTCTGAGAGAAGAATGTCATATACACCTAGGATGGCTTCAGGGTGAGTAAACCATGGGCTAATTGTCATTTTTGGGTCGACTATCCCTTTAATGCTTGAATATTTCACACATGCGTTTCCGTGCCTCATGCATTTACCCAAATCAGCCATTAATCTGACCTCCACAGCAGCCCAAACAAGCGTGGGCCGCCCACGTACAACGAGCACATCTCCAAGCGCCTGGCCTCGGGTCCGGGGCCCAGGAGAGGCCGCTTCACCGCGAGCCCAGCACTCCTCACCGCTGACCGCGAGGGCCGTACCGAGTTCCGGCGGGACAAATCTCCGGCCCGGCCTCTGGAGCGCGAGAATCCCCGGTCGAGCTGTGCTAGACAGCCGGAGAGAGCGCTCGCCCGGGCGCTTCGAGAGCAGCGGCAGCGAGAGAGACCGAGAGCGCTCGCGGCTTCACACTAGCTCTGTACGCACCCAGCTGACGCCCGTCAACAAGGTACGCACGAGACACTGCCACGTAAACTGTGTATCCTTCTAGGGATGCAAACCTCAGGTTTGACGATGTTCATGCATTCAGTTAAATTCCTTCTAGTTATGGCCTCAAGCCGTTAATGCCCAGTCTCTGGGAAAGTCAGCATCCTTTGCAGCAGTAATGATGTTTCTGCGTCAGACAGGGAAGTGTTGAAGTGACCCTCTTTATCCTGGTGGTGGTGTAGGTTTGGGACCAGTCTTCAGTCTGAGAACGTCCCGGAGGGATGACGTAAGAGCCATCGTCCACTTCCGGCGCTCCGTAAAACTCTGAACTGTCTCATCTCATGCCTGTAACCGTGAACCGAGCCATGTCGTGTCACTCGAGTCTGGGACGTTGTGCTGCTGATGTTGTCAAATCTGTCCACGCTGTAACCATTCATGAAGGTCCATTGTGAACTGCAGTTTTCTGGGCGAAGACCTTGAAGGAGTATCTCGGGTTCAGTAGAAAAAAACTCGTTAATAGCATTTCGTGGCATAATCACAGAAAATCATTTTAGCTCTTCCGTTATTTTATTTGCAGTACAAATTGTGATTACGGTAATACATTTACAGTGGAAGTAAACAGGACTTTATGAAGACTCTACAGGCAAAACCCGTGGCTATGTTAACTTGCTTCTTTCACATCCAAAATACATTAACTTTATCTATTAGCATCAGTGGATTTCAATTACAATATCTCCAAAAGTGCTGTTTTTTTCTTCCTGAAATCTCCATTTCTACAGCACTTGATTCATATTTATTTACTGAAGGTAAATATCAGTGTTGTGGACTCGAGTCGCATGACTTGGACTTGACTTGGACTCGAGTCCCAAATTTGATGACTTGCGACTCGACTTGACATATTCAAAGTTGACTTGTGACTCGACTTAGACTTTGACAACAATGACTCGCGACTTGACTCTGGACTTGAGCCCTGTGACTTGGAAAGACTTGACCTACCTTCTAAAACCACAGATCAGAGTTGTAATAATCACTGACTGTAGCATAGCACTGTATCATTGACGCACAGCGCTGATTAGCGCCGCTGCCTTCACACATTTGGCACTGAGCCAGAGAACGCGTGATCGAGTGCGTTCAGCGCGTGTCAGTTCGTTGTCATTTATTATCACACGTTCAGACAGTTTTCAACCAAATAATGTTTTCTTTTTTTCTTTTTCAGGCATTTAAATACACAAGTACTAGCAAACCTGAAAAAAAAACTAGCAAACCTGAAAAAAAAACACTGATGTCTAAGTAAGCGGAAATAATAAATCTTTAAATGTAATTTTAAGACATTATATTTCCCCCACAACAAATGCACATTTTTGCCTATAGGTAACTATAAATTCTTCTCCCTGTTCACTCACTTTCATGTCTTTCGGGAGAAATTGATGGATTTACGTTACGTTTTGTAAATGACAGGCATGTAGCCCCAAAAAGTGTCACGTGACACTTGATACGTCGCCATGGAAATAGGAATGTTTTACAATTACAGTTGCGTTAACAAAATAATTTAACCAGGGATTCAATATTTTAAACTTAATGTGTAGCAAATCATGATTAATTTTCCAAATGACCAGTTACTTTTATTTTTTTATTTTTAAATCTGCATTGTCACTCTTTACATTCAACCAAGACAACCAACCAATCCACTAAGTTTGAATAAATATGAAAATATTATACATTATATCATATTTTAAAAGCCTTTCTAATATAATTTAGTATACATTTCATTTACTATAGGCTAGTAATTAACACTGAGACAGTAATTTGTGCAACTTTGTGCAAGCACTAATGACTTGTTTAAGACTTGAAACTTAAACTCGAGGACTTGCAACTTGACTTGGACTTGTCTGTCTTGACTCGGGACTTGACTTGGGACTTGAATGCAAAGACTTCGAAGACTTACTTGTGACTTGCAAAATAATGACTTGGTCTCACCTCTGTAAATATTCATATAGTATTTGCCTGACGACTCTTATAACATTTTATTCCTGAAAACATGTTGAAAATCTTACATGAATAAAACAAGAATCTGGCTTTTTCCAATTTTCATATTTCTGTTCTGTAAATGAAGAGTTTGATGCAAAAGCTAAGTGCTATTTGAAATCTAAAATGACCATTTTTATCAAGCTTGTATATTTCAGTAATTTCACTTAAATGGCAATGAAGATTACCTATTAATTGTCATTTAAGTGAAATTTCTGAACTTTAATATACAAGCTTGATAAAAATGGTCATTTTAGAAGAAAATTTCAAATGGCACTTAGCAGCTTTTGCATCTGAACTCTTCAAATGCATCCACATTCGTTAATATTTAAATAGATAATGGCTCTTTTTGCATATATAAATACATGACTTTCAGAAAACAATAAAACACTCCACCGTTCATTTGCTGGCTGGGACATGTGTTATTTATTCTTCATGTAAATTCTGGTATCCCACATTTACTGGCTTTACATAAGTTTTATTGGATATATAACGGCACTGACGAGTTTAGCTCGCATTAAAAACGTACTTTCATTGTATTTTACTGTAACCACCATTTTAGTTTCGATAAAATTATGATCTGTGGTAATCACAAACCACAAATGCTGTAGATTTATATTGAACCCGGAATATTCCTTTAACCCCATGATTAGCACATTGTAAATATGGTGATTTCAACTTTTATAGCTAAACGGAACTTGACTGATAAGCAATGAAGTCTATTTTTATGCTAATTAAACTGTTTCGACAGTTGAAATGGGTTTCCTACAGAAAAGTACAGAAGAGGTTTTATTTCCCTTTGTGTTGTATGCTAATGTGGTAAACAGTCAATTTGGCTGCTCTTAATAACAGTTTGTCCAGTTTTTTAAGATATATTTGACTGACATTGTCGAACCTACTGCACATTGTATATTTTTATGCTAATAGAGTTTGAGCTTGTAAATCTTTTCAAGGAGACACGTCATGTTCTCGCTACAAGTGTCCTTGTGATGTTCAAGTGAACTTATAGTATTTTGTTGGAAATTACGAAGCTTCTGTCGACACACAGGAGGAGGCTCTTCTGGAAATGTCTGCTGCTTCCGTTCGCGTTAACGGACGTCCTGTTGAGCTGTGTGATGATGATGATATGTCCGGTAGGGTTTGTAGAAGACCTGTCGTTCCTCAAGCTCAGTTAACGGCTTTTCGAGTTCATGGGTAATTGTAACTTAACGCCTGAGTGATCCTATCAAACGCATGATAAATCTGACTTGGGGCGTCCCGTTATGTACTAACAAACGTTACCTTAATATTGATAATTGATGTTTTTCAACATACAAGGCTGCTTACCTTGAACTTTCTTTTTGTATAAAGAAATTACCCTATATTAAACACTATTAAAGTATGAGCCATACACCGTATTCCTCAGTGTGGAGTCTTTTTTTGTCGGAACTACTTTCAATCCATTAAAGGAGTAGTTCACTTTAAAAAAAAAAACTTTTGCTGATAATTTACCCACCCCCATGTCATCCAAGATATATTCACCCATATAGAGTGCCGAAGTGATGACGTCACTTTGTAGGACAACTCGGAAGTTAGCGGCGCATGGGTTCCCTCGATATCGAAAAGCTATGGATTTTCCCCACAGACTTATGGAAAATCGCAAAAAATAAGATCTGTGTGTTTAACAAAGAGTTGTGACTCTTACACGTTTTGTCTATCAAGATAATCTTTGCAACTTAATCCAAAATGTATACATTTTGAAGCCTATATAAAGTTAAAAAAACACAGACACAATAAAGTTTAAAAAAACGCAAGCTGGTTATAACTGTGTGTTCTGTGTCAGATCAAAAAGTGAAAATATTTAGAGGCTTTGTTCACCACAGACCGTATTTAAGTTGATTTAGCAAAAACACATTCAAAAAATCCCATGAACCGAAAGTGCTAACTCATTTCCGCGTTTTGGCCTACAGAGTGAAGTCGTAACTTCGAACATTACCGACTATGTGTTTTTTTTTGTGCAAAATAGTAATTACCTTGTAAGGGGGGTGGCTGCATTATAAGTGCACCCCCAAATTCTCAAGAAGGCCCCAATGGGCTTTATGCCCAGCTGCACTACTTCCTGAACTTCAGCCAGCTCCTTGTTTCCTGTCTGCCATTATTGGCCAAATTGATTAATTCAGGTGTGCTTGACCTCAGTAGTCATGGCAACAATAATCAGACACACCTGAATTAATCAATTTGGCCAATAATGTCAGACAGGAAACAAGGAGCTGGCTGAAGTAGTGAAGCTGTGCATAAAGCCAATTAAAACCATATGAAAGGTTTTGTTTTCCTGTTGCTCGGGCGTCGTGACGTCATTACCGGCGTGGCGGCCATGTTCACTGAAAAAAAATTGGATTTACTTGAAAAAAGCTAGGCAACTTTTTCCACTCAGAAAATGCTAGTAAATTTGCAAAGATTTGCCAAGTAAAAACCTTATCAGTAGCTTTAATTAGAAATCTTAAGTTAAAATTTACTTGGAATATGGAATTAAGTCAACTTTACTTTAGTTAAGTGAAAGTAACAAAGAAAAGAAGTAACTTGGCTAGTAAAAGGTTTATTAATATCGATTTAGTTGTAATTTCCTTTGCATTACATTTCACTCAAACAATTTTATTTAATTATACCGGTAACACTTTACAATAAGGTTCATTTATTAAACATTAGTTCATGCATTAACTAACCATTTGTTACTGTATTTGTTATTATTTGTTAATGTTAGTTAATACAAATCTAGCTGTTCATTGTTTGTTCATGTTAGTTCACAGTGCATTAACTAATGTTAACAAGATTTTAATAAAGTATTAGAAAATGTTGAAATTAACATTACCAAAGATGAACAAATGCTGAAGAAGTATTGTTCATTCTTTGTTAATGTTAACTAATGTAGTAACTAATGAACCTTATTGTAAAGTGTTACCATTATACCAGTCATTGATAGTATGTGTTTTTTTCTTAGCATATCTAAGTAAGTTATACTTCATCATGTCAGATGTTAAGCATGATGTGAATGCAAAGACCTCAATACTTGGTAGACAATGCACAATGGCGGTAACATTTGATGGATCGTTTTTGTGTTTGAATGTGTCATTTTAAGCAGAAGATTTCCTCAAAATGTCACAAAATGGCAAGTTACTAATCCTGACAACAAAAGCAATGATAAAACAGTGTAAATACAGCTGGAAACCAGTGAAAAATGAACCTGCATGATGGGAACCCCAGTGTCAGAAAAGTTGAGTAATTTTACTTTATTTTATTGAGTTCATATTTATGCTTTCATTTCTACTAACTAAGTACTGATATGGAATTTACTTTGTTTTTTTTTATTCTTGCCTGAACTAACTTTTTCTTGTAAATTACATTGTTTTTTTTTCCCAGTAGTATTTACCTTACCAAAAAATCTTTTTTTTTTTTCAGTGTTGGCAGATTCGAGCATGTAAACATACCAGCAAGTTGAACGAGGAGAAGCAGCAGAGTTGGGATAAAGAGAAGAAAAAAGATGTTAAAATCCCTAAAAGGTTGTGGAATTTTCCTGGATATGTTCAATAGGGAAGCCAGTGACCGGTAACCGTTATGTGGACTAACCCGGCACTTTTAACGGTTTGGATATGAAATTTCCAACAAAGAGTCGGCAAACAGTGGGAGCACAGTAATCCGGACAAAGGTAACGTAAAGATGCACTCCACCCAGCTGCTAGTTTAGTAACTGTTAGTTTTAACAATCATTCACACATGTAAGTTACTTTTAACTATGTGTTTCAAAAGTGTAGTTAGTAAGCTGTCAATCCTCACGGGTTTCTCACGTAATAGAGAGCCTAAGTCCCGCCCCTCCGTTTCCGGTTCATGGGACCTTATTTCGGAAAAATAATGCATGGTAGTCAATGGCGAGAGATAACTTATCTTTTTATTCCGTCTGAACTGTGTCCTGAATTACACATATGATGTTTGTCAATTTAAAAGATAATTATGAAAGCCAAGAAAGTCGACAGTTCGTCATAAAACAGAAGAGTAACTTTTAGTTTTATGTGAAAAACCCTCAATGAACTACATCTCCCGGGAGGCGAAACAACGAGCAAGATCAGCTGCTGTGTGTGTGTGCAGTCTGGAATAACACACTCATGACGGTAACGTTACGATTATAACGGAAGACTATAGAAACAATGACAGCCTCAGTAAAGTTAGCTTCATTCATTGAGAGAAAATGTGCGCCTTTGGGATTTGTAGTCTTTGTAATTACGTATTTTCACAGTCTTATATCTCAACAGTTTTACATCAAACTGCGACTTTCTTGACTTTAAAATGTGTCTTTTAAATTGACAAACATCATGTGTAATTCAGGGATCAGATTTAAACGAAATCAAAATATTTGTTATCTCTCGCCATTGACTACCATACAATATTTTTCCGAAATAAGGTCCCATGGTGGTTTCGACCGGAAGGGGAGGGACTTAGGCTCTCTATTGAGCTCTTTTCCCGCTGTCTTCCGGTTTTAGTATTTTCCTGTAAAATATCCCGTATTTTAATATTCTCTATAACATTAACATTAGCCCTTCAATCGGACCTGTCAGTCTCTGTTGTCCTGTTGCTACCCTCTTGCTTTAAGCATCGTTTTGCTTACTAACTTCAGTTTTGCTTTAAACAGCTAACGTTACAAACTACACTTTTGAAACATATAGTTAAAAGTACGTTACATGTGTGAATGGTTGTTAGCACTATAACTAGGGTGACCATATTTTGATTACCAAAAACCAGGACACTCGGCCTGGCAAAACAGATGGTCAACAAAAAGTCATGAACGCATCACAGAACAGAGCAAGGCGACCATTTGAGCTTATAAAACATAAACTTTTTTTATTTTTTAATGAGTGATCGTTTCGCTTGATAATACCCTTATTCATCTTCTGAAATTGTTTAAAGCCCTTTGAAGCTGCACTGAAACTGTCTTTTGGACCTTGAACCGTTTGGACCCCATTGAAGTCCATTATATGGAGAAAATCCTGGAATGTTTTCATCAAAAACCTTAATTTCTTTTCGACTGAAGAAAGAAAGACGTGGACATCTTGGAAGACATGGGGGTGAGTAAATTATCAGCAAAAGTTTTTTTTTAAAAAGTGAACTACTCCTTTAAGAAACTACCTAGTTTTATTGGTTAACATTACATTAAACTGTCAAGTGGTTGGTTTTGATATTGGCTGTCATGAAGCCATTACAACTTTTAATGAGAAATTCAATTAGTGCCACTGTAGTTGAGGTCACAAAAAATATTCATGACAGTTATAATGCCTCATGACAGCCAATGTCAAAGCCAACCACATGACAGTTTAACTTCATTTTGTGTCAAGTTGTCATGACAAAGAGATCTTAAACAATGTCATATTTTGCATTCAAAATGTCATTATTGCATGAACATGCATAAACCCTACTTCATATTCATGACATATGTCATGGTTATGAAGGTATCATGTCAGTCTTATGCACACCCCTTCAAGCATTTTTAGCTTTACAAAAAAGCTTGTTATGCCATGCTGCTTGATATTGCGAAATACTATTTTTTAACACTATTTTGTCCGTAACTGAAAACACACTGGTTTGTAGAACAAAAAGCTTTACTGTTTCTGCACTTTGTTTTCCTTTACTTATTCAGTAACTTAGTCTCTGTAATTATTAAATTATGTCTGGAAAAGGTCATTTCCCTGATCACATACATCTCGGAGACGTTTACTTGATGTGTGTGTTTACATCTGGAAGACTATTTTGCTCATCTGCAAAACGTCTCTCGGACGTTTGCTGTCAGATGTCAAATAGACGCTTAGAAAGCGTCTTCACAATGTTTATCATTTAGAATGCACGTAAACTGATATCTCAGAAGACGTCTATCAGATGCGTTCCAGATGAAGTGATCTTTAACAGACATCTTGCAGACGTACATCCAATAGTTTCTGATCTGTTTGACTGCACGCTGCTAGACATAACATGCACATCTGCATTACCAGATGAGGCAAATAGTCAAATAACTAGCTTGTACTCGAAAGGGAAGCTAACTCATCAGCGGTAAAATGAAAGAAGTGAAAGATTTGACCTCTCTCCCGCTTTTTCACTACAGTAGCAACACAACTAAAAGTGTTGTTTAACACCCCCTTTATCCTTCTGATGTCTTTTATAAATCACTTTGTCAGTGTTCAGCACTGTTTTAACTGAAGAATGAAGTATCCTAGCAAGAGTTTTCAAAAACGCACCAAATTAAATTTACGCATTAAATTCTCTCTAATGTAACCCTAACGCCTATTCGCAAACAAATCACAGTTGTTGTTTTTTTGAGCGATAGAGATATTTGGAAATTAACTGATAACATTAATCACTTTGTCCTCTCAGGGAACAGCAGTGTTACATTTTCACTGACTTACAACCCAAGTGGAAAAAAGTACACTTTATTGTATTTGAAATATATTCCCTTGTTCAATAGTACATTGCAAATATACTAACAAAATCTTGAAATATATTAAAAGTATATTGGCATCATGCTTTTACCCATTTACACAATACAACTTTTAATACACTTTAAAATAATTGTACTTTAGTATATTTTCTAAAAGTAGCCTATATTGAAAAACAAACATACTTTTAACATATTTCTAAAAAGTGCACTATAAGTACATTGGTTAAAAATATATGCTTTGTTACACTTGAGAAATATGCTCAACACAAGTATACTTTTAATATATTTCTAGAGGTATGGTAATATACATGCTTAATCATATTTTTAAGAAATATGCTAAACACAAGCATACTTTTAGTGACGTTTTAGTGCATTTAAAGAAAACATACTGATCTTGCTCTTACTTACAATACATTTTTTGGAGTATTTTGTCTAAGAACATAACAATGATTAAGCTTTTAGTGGGTTATATGAACTTAATCAACTAATGTAATATATTTTAAACATGTATGTCAATATTTATCATTTTAATATTTAAAAATATATATTTATAATGTATTAGAAACATTTGTCAACTATTATTGAGCATTGCAATAAGCATGAAAAATAAATGTATAGGTAAAGCTTATTTCTGTTTTTTGCATTGTGCATTGTTTTACATTTCCCCTGTCCGTGTAATTTAATTTCATACAAATAATTGTAATATCAAAGGCTGAGCGGTTGATATGTAGCCTATACTCACTTCATAATAAAATATATTTTTGAACTAATGCAAAATGCTAAACAATTATTTTTTTAAACAAATAAGAATCCAGAGTTTCCTATCAGAATCCAGAGTTTCAAGAAGATTGGAGAAACTTATTTTTTTGCCCCCAAAAAAACAACAGTGGTACCCCTTATGTTTTTTTTTTTTTTTTTTTTGGGGGGGGGGGGGGGGGTGAAAAAATAAGTTTCTCCAATCTTCTTGAAACTCTGGATTCTGATAGAGGGCCATGGGACTTAGACCTGAGTGCAAAAATTGAGGCTCTAGACCCTTCCAGAGCTGAGATATTGAGATCTCACGTAGCATTTATGCCATTATAAATATCTAAATATCTCAGCTCTTGAAGGGTCTAGAGCCTCCATTTTGAACTCAGGTCTAAGTCCCATGGCCCTCTATCAGAATCCAGAGTTTCAAGAAGATTGGAGAAACTTATTTTTTCGCACAAAAAAAAAACATAAGGGGTACCACTGTCGTTTTTTTTTTGGGTCAAAATTTTGATTTTCTTGAAACTCTGGATTCTGATAGAGGGCCATGGGACTTAGATCTGAGTGCAAAAATGGAGGCTCTAGACCCTTCCAGAGCTGAGATATTGAGATCTCACGTATTATTTATGCCATTGTAAATATCTCAATATCTCAGCTCTGTATGCCATTATAAATATCTAAATATCTCAGCTCTGGAAGGGTCTAGAGCGTCCATTTTTGCACTCAGGTCTAAGTCCCATGGCCCTCTATCAGAATCCAGAGTTTTAAGAAGATTGGAGAAACTTATTTTTTCGGACAAAAAAAAAACATAAGGGGTACCACTGTCGTTTTTTTTTCGGGTCAAAATTTTGATTTTCTTGAAACTCTGGATTCTGATAGAGGGCCATGGGACTTAGATCTGAGTGCAAAAATTGAGGCTCTAGACCCTTCCAGAGCTGAGATATTGAGATCTCACGTAGCATTTATGCCATTGTAAATATCTCAATATCTCAGCTCTGTATGCCATTATAAATATCTAAATATCTCAGCTCTGGAAGGGTCTAGAGCCTCCATTTTTGCACTCGAGGTCTAAGTCCCATGGCCCTCTATCAGAATCCAGAGTTTCAAGAAGATTGGAGAAACTTATTTTTTCGCACAAAAAAAAAAACATAAGGGGTACCACTGTCGTTTTTTTTTTCAGGTCAAAATTGTGATTTTCTTGAAACTCTGAATTCTGATAGAGGGCCATGGGACTTAGACCTGAGTGCAAAAATGGAGGCTCTAGACCCTTCCAGAGCTGAGATATTGAGATCTCACGTAGCATTTATGCCATTGTAAATATCTCAATATCTCAGCTCTGTATGCCATTATATATATCTAAATATCTCAGCTCTGGAAGGGTCTAGAGACTCCATTTTTGCACTCAGGTCCAAGTCCCATGGCCCTCTATCAGAATCCAGAGTTTCAAGAAGATTGGAGAAACTTATTTTTTCGCACAAAAAAAAAAAAAAAAAAACATAAGGGGTACCACTGTCATTTTTTTTTTCGGGTCAAAATTTTGATTTTCTTGAAACTCTGGATTCTGATAGGGGGCCATGGGACTTAGATCTGAGTGCAAAAATTGAGGCTCTAGACCCTTCCAGAGCTGAGATATTGAGATCTCACGTAGCATTTATGCCATTGTAAATATCTCAATATCTCAGCTCTGTATGCCATTATATATATCTAAATATCTCAGCTCTGGAAGGGTCTAGAGCCTCCATTTTGCACTCAGGTCCAAGTCCCATGGCCCTCTATCAGAATCCAGAGTTTCAAGAAGATTGGAGAAACTTATTTTTTCGCACAAAAAAAAAAACATAAGGGGTACCACTGTCGTTTTTTTTTTGAGGTCAAAATTGTGATTTTCTTGAAACTCCGGATTCTGATAGAGGCCCATGGGACTTAGATCTGAGTGCAAAAATGGAGGCTCTAGACCCTTCCAGAGCTGAGATATTGAGATCTCACATAGCATTTATGCCATTGTAAATATCTCAATATCTCAGCTCTGTATGCCATTATAAATATCTCAATATCTCAGCTCTAGAAGGGTCTAGAGCCTCCATTTTTGCACTCAGGTCTAAGTCCCATGGCCCTCTATCAGAATCCAGAGTTTCAAGAAGATTGGAGAAACTTATTTTTTTCGCACAAAAAAAAAACATAAGGGGTACCACTGTCGTTTTTTTTTTGCGGGTCAAAATTTTGATTTTCTTGAAACTCCGGATTCTGATAGAGGCCCATGGGACTTAGACCTGAGTGCAAAAATGGAGGCTCTAGACCCTTCCAGAGCTGAGATATTGAGATCTCACGTAGCATTTATGCCATTGTAAATATCTCAATATCTCAGCTCTGTATGCCATTATAAATATCTCAATATCTCAGCTCTTGAAGGGTCTAGAGCCTCCATTTTTGCACTCAGGTCTAAGTCCCTTGGCCCTCTATCAGAATCCAGAGTTTCAAGAAGATTGGAGAAACTTATTTTTTCGCGCAAAAAAAAAAACAAAAAAACATAAGGGGTACCACTGTCGTTTTTTTTTTTGGGGTCAAAATTTAGATTTTCTTGAAACTCTGGATTCTGATAGAGGGCCATGGGACTTAGATCTGAGTGCAAAAATGGAGGCTCTAGACCCTTCCAGAGCTGAGATATTGAGATCTCACGTAGCATTTATGCCATTGTAATTATCTCAATATCTCAGCTCTGTATGCCATTATAAATATCTAAATATCTCAGCTCTAGAAGGGTCTAGAGCCTCCATTTTTGCACTCAGGTCTAAGTCCCATGGCCCTCTATCAGAATCCAGAGTTTCAAGAAGATTGGAAAAACTTATTTTTTCGCACAAAAAAAAAACATAAGGGGTACCACTGTCGTTTTTTTTTGAGGTCAAAATTTTGATTTTCTTGAAACTCTGGATTCTGATAGAGGGCCATGGGACTTGGATCTGAGTGCAAAAATGGAGGCTCTAGACCCTTCCAGAACTGAGATATTGAGATCTCACGTAGCATTTATGCCATTGTAAATATCTCAATATCTCAGCTCTGTATGCCATTATATATATCTAAATATCTCAGCTCTGGAAGGGTCTAGAGCCTCCATTTTTGCACTCAGGTCTAAGTCCCATGGCCCTCTATCAGAATCCAGAGTTTCAAGAAGATTGGAGAAACTTATTTTTTTTCGCACACAAAAAAACAAAAAAACATAAGGGGTACCACTGTCGTTTTTTTTTCGAGGTCAAAATTTTGATTTTCTTGAAACTCTGGATTCTGATAGAGGGCCATGGGACTTAGACCTGAGTGCAAAAATTGAGGCTCTAGACCCTTCCAGAGCTGAGATATTGAGATCTCACGTAGCATTTATGCCATTGTAAATATCTCAATATCTCAGCTCTGTATGCCATTATAAATATCTCAATATCTCAGCTCTGGAAGGGTCTAGAGCCTCCATTTTTGCACTCAGGTCTAAGTCCCATGGCCCTCTATCAGAATCCAGAGTTTCAAGAAGATTGGAGAAACTTATTTTTTCCGCACAAAAAAAAAACGTAAGGGGTACCACTGTCGTTTTTTTTTTTCGGGTCAAAATTTTGATTTTCTTGAAACTCTGGATTCTGATAGGGCCATGGGACTTAGATCTGAGTGCAAAAATGGAGGCTCTAGACCCTTCCAGAGCTGAGATATTGAGATCTCACGTAGCATTTATGCCATTGTAAATATCTCAATATCTCAGCTCTGTATGCCATTATAAATATCTAAATATCTCAGCTCTGGAAGGGTCTAGAGCCTCCATTTTTGCACTCAGGTCTAAGTCCCATGGCCCTCTATCAGAATCCAGAGTTTCAAGAAGATTGGAGAAACTTTTTTTTTCGCACAAAAAAAAAAAACATAAGGGGTACCACTGTCTGTTTTTTTTTCGGGTCAAAATTTTGATTTTCTTGAAACTCTGGATTCTGAATAGAGGGCCATGGGACTTAGATCTGAGTGCAAAAATTGAGGCTCTAGACACTTCCAGAGCTGAGATATTGAGATCTCACGTAGCATTTATGCCATTGTAAATATCTCAATATCTCAGCTCTGTATGCCATTATAAATATCTAAATATCTCAGCTCTGGAAGGGTCTAGAGCCTCCATTTTTGCACTCAGGTCTAAGTCCCATGGCCCTCTATCAGAATCCAGAGTTTCAAGAAAATCAAAATTTTGACCCGAAAAAAAAAACGACAGTGGTACCCCTTACGTTTTTTTTTGGGTCAAAATTTTGATTTTCTTGAAACTCTGAGATTCTGATAGAGGGCCATGGGACTTAGATCTGAGTGCAAAATGGAGGCTCTAGACCCTTCCAGAGCTGAGATATTTAGATATTTATAATGGCATACAGAGCTGAGATATTGAGATATTTACAATGGCATAAATGCTACATGAGATCTCAATATCTCAGCTCTGGAAGGGTCTAGAGCCTCCATTTTGTACTCAGATCTAAGTCCCATGGCCCTCTATCAGAATCCAGAGTTTCAAGAAAATCAAAATTTTGACCCGAAAAAAAAAACGACAGTGGTACCCCTTACGTTTTTTGTCGGGTCAAAATTTTGATTTTCTTGAAACTCTGGATTCTGATAGAGGGCCATGGACTAAGATCTGAGTGCAAAATGGAGGCTCTAGACCCTTCCAGAGCTGAGATATTTTGATATTTATAATGGCATACAGAGCTGAGATATTGAGATATTTACAATGGCATAAATGCTACATGAGATCTCAATATCTCAGCTCTGGAAGGGTCTAGAGCCTCCATTTTTGCACTCAGATCTAAGTCCCATGGCCCTCTATCGGAATCCAGAGTTTCAAGAAAATCTAAATTTTGAACCCGAAAAAAAAAACGACAGTGGTACCCCTAACGTTTTTTTTCGGGTCAGAAATTTTGATTTTCTTGAAACTCTGGATTCTGATAGAGGGCCATGGGACTTAGATCTGAGTGCAAAAATGGAGGCTCTAGACCCTTCTAGAGCTGAGATATTGAGATTTCACATAGCATTTATGCCATTGTAAATATCTCAATATCTCAGCTCTGTATGCCATTATAAATATCTAAATATCTCAGCTCTGGAAGGGTCTAGAGCCTCCATTTTTGCACTCAGATCTAAGTCCCATGGCCCTCTATCAGAATCCAGAGTTTCAAGAAAATCAAAATTTTGACCCGAAAAAAAAAACGTAAGGGGTACCACTGTCGTTTTTTTTTGGGTCAAAATTTTTGATTTTCTGGAAACTCTGGATTCTGATAGAGGGCCATGGGACTTAGATCAGAGTGCAAAAATGGAGGCTCTAGACCCTTCCAGAGCTGAGATATTGAGATCTCATGTAGCATTTATGCCATTGTAAATATCTCAATATCTCAGCTCTGTATGCCATTATAAATATCTAAATATCTCAGCTCTGGAAGGGTCTAGAGCCTCCATTTTTGCACTCAGATCTAAGTCCCATGGCCCTCTATCAGAATCCAGAGTTTCAAGAAAATCAAAATTTTGACCCGAAAAAAAAAAACGACAGTGGTACCCCTTACGTTTTTTTTTTTGGGTCTAAATTTTGATTTTCTTGAAACTCTGGGATTCTGATAGAGGGCCATGGGACTTAGATCTGAGTGCAAAAATGGAGGCTCTAGACCCTTCAGAGCTGAGATATTGAGATTTCACGTAGCATTTATGCCATTGTAAATATCTCAATATCTCAGCTCTGTATGCCATTATAAATATCTAAATATCTCAGCTCTGGAAGGGTCTAGAGCCTCCATTTTGCACTCAGATCTAAGTCACATGGCCCTCTATCAGAATCCAGAGTTTCAAGAAAATCAAAATTTTGACCCAAAAAAAAAACGACAGTGGTACCCCTGTACGTTTTTTTTCGGGTCAAAATTTTGATTTTCTTGAAACTCTGGATTCTGATAGAGGGCCATGGGACTTAGATCTGAGTGCAAAAATGGAGGCTCTAGACCCTTCCAGAGCTGAGATATTTAGATATTTATAATGGCATACAGAGCTGAGATATTGAGATATTTACAATGGCATAAATGCT
>JAQIUQ010006389.1:0-52500 GCA_030378365.1 Hybognathus amarus
GAACAACAGCGCTTTTTCTTCCTCTCCAAGCAAAGTTTGCCCCCAAGTTGGGAGCGGGGCCTCCTTTGCTGTCAGAAGTGAAAGACTGTTACTGAAGCTCAGCTTCGTCCTTATCCACACAACCCAAGCACATGTTATCATGATGTCTTCTCACTAGGGCTCAACTTGCGCAATGTTATGACGTTACACTTTCCATTTATATCTGTTATTTAGGCAAATTTTATGACTTTACTATAGTCAGTCATTTTCAATCGTCTGAGATTCTAGTTCGACTTTTGCAATTGGCAGACATTTTTAATCGGTTGACGTTCAAAGCGGGATTTTTTTGTGTTCTGTAATAAATTTTAAATTATAAGTACTTGCATTTTTTTTTATTTAGAGACAAATTGTCAAATTGACAAAAAGCGATCTTGCATACTTAATATAATAATAGACTTGCACGAAAATTATACTTATTTGAAAAGCCTATATCCCAACAGTTTCTTTCTTGCAGTTCTGAATGCTATTGGAATGCAAAAGCTTCTTCCATTTTATGTCTTTTGTCTGCTAAACCATATTACATCTCCCTTTTATCCAGATCATGTGGAATAACCCAACTAAATAATCTTGATTTAAATGCTAAAGCTGCAAATTAAATTATATTGGACAATTTCTCTTATTTAAAAAAAAAAATACTGAATATCTTTACATAACCCCCATAATTCCTCTTGAGAATAAACTGTACTGGGGAAAGCAGGTTGCACATTGCAAAGAGCAAACAGACAAAAAGGGCAGTGGCCGTTGAGCTCCTACAGCAATTACACAGCCCCGCATGTTCCTTGGCTCCAGGAGATACAACTAACAAACCCAACATGGGCCACGCAACCCTTGCAAACCAATATCAAGAGTCCAAGGTGCGATTACCGCATTACATAATGAGTGCACAAAATGAACGCACACCGGCCATCTGCCGTACCATATGTGCTTTGCATGATGTCATATTACATATGCACAGAAACGTGACAGATACCTGAAAGGTTTTGTTTGCAGACCAAGGAGTGGAATTTCAGATATTGCACTCTGAAAATGCAATGCAAAGCCTTGCTGAATTTACATAAAGACAGTGACAGAATGTGTGTGTGTGGTGGGACTAAAGGAGTAGTTCACTTTAAAAAAACTTTTGCTAAGATAATTCACTCACCCCCGATGCTAGTGCAAGAATGTCCATTTCTTTCTTCAGCAGAAAAGAAATTAAGGTTTTTGATGAAAACATTCCAGGATTTTTCTCCTATATAATGGACTTTCAATGGGAACCAAACGGTTCAAGGTCCAAATGAGAGTCTCAGTGCAGCTTCAAAGGGCTTTAAAACAACACCAGACGAACTGAATAAGGGTCTTATCTGAGCGAACGATCGCTCATTTAAAAAATAAATCAAAAAGTTTAAGCTTTATAAGCACAAATGCTCGCCTTGCTCTGTTCTGTGTGACTCTGCCTGTTCGAACTTGTCCATCAAAATGAACAAATCTTTGTTTTTTCAGAAATAGTCATTTCGTTCGTTGAATGAACCAAATGAATCTCGGAAAAAGGTGCCATTGCTTTTGATGAACGAGTTTGAACAGGAGAGAAATGAGTCGCACACCGTCACAGAACAGAGCAGACGGCCGAGCCATTTGCGAAAAGCTATATACAGGGTTCCAGACTGCGACTTACAAATCTGGTCGCACGTGCGACCGTTTTCTGAGAATGTGCGAGTTAAAATCGTATGTGGTCACATATGTGCGAGTGGACGCTCGCGCAACAGAACGCCGCTATATCAGCTGCTGCAGTCCGTAACTTATGTTTCAACTGGATCAGTAGGCTACACTGCACGATCGCATTTTCCAAACCGTGTTCTTCCCTGATTTATCCTTAGATTCACGTACGAGACGCGCTATAACGAAGTGTTTACATTTCGGACTATTCTCCATTGTAGAAGTTCGAGCTCGCGATGCGAAGTACACTGGTACGGAGAGAAGTAGCTCCGGCTGCAGTGTTCTTCCGCAAGACACGTGACAGTTTATTCATCGATCGAGCATCAGACGTCACTGCATCTGCACATGAGGGTGAAATGTGCCATTTACGAATTTCAGAATAAAATGAAAATGCTCTCACGGAAACAGTCGCTGCCCCTTCCGACGTTTTCAGCGGTTAGATGAGAGTAATCACTCAACTCAGGAGAAAAAGAACCATATGATAAAATGCAGAAGGAGAGAAATGAATGTTTCCCCATTTTGTTACAGCTATAAACTTTGATGCCGAAAATCTGGTATCTCAAGCTTATTATACACTCTAATCTTTTTAAAATGCAATGCATATTTAATGATTGAATGTTTTAATGATTTTTAAAGATAGATGATGCTGATAGAAAGATTATATAGATAGATATAGATAGATAGATAGTATCAGATGTAAATAGATAGATTATATATAATTGAAAATGTAAAATGCCTAAGTATTAACAGATTTGAACTGTATACTGCCCAAATCCCATGAAAATCGTGAAATTTGGCAATGATAATTAATATATTACAGGTGTAATGCCTCTTGCTGAGCTTTGGTCCATTAAAACCACTATTCATCAGCATGCATTGATTAATCCCATGGCATGTAGTAAAAAAAAAAAAGTGCGATGCACAACGCTGGGTGCGACCAACTGAGAAAGTTGGTAGCACCAAGTGCAACCAGTGGAAAAGTTCAGTCTGGAGCCTGCTGTAAAACTTAAATTTTGCTCTTTTTTTTTCAAATAGAGCGATCGTTCGCTGAGTATAAGACCCTAATTCATCGTCTGGTGTCATTTCTAAGCCCTTTGAACAGTTTGCAGTTTGCACTGAAACTCTCATTTGGACCTTGAACCGTTTGGTTCCCATTGAGAAGTCCATTATATGGATGAAAAATCCTGGGAATGTTTTCATCATAAACCCTAATTTCTTTTTCCAAACCGAAGAAGAAGAAAGACGTGGACATCTTGGATGACATGGGGGTGAGTAAATTATCAGCAGAAGTTTCTCCAAAAGGGAACTAAGACTCCTTTAAAGGCAGGGATGAAAAGGTGAGTGAAGGAAATATGGGTTGGAACAAGATGTGAGGTTAAAGGCACTCAGGCTATAGAGATGGCCCTTCCAGTTGTCGTCCAGTAAACCCCAAACTCAACAAAGCAAAACAAACCAGTCTACTGATTGGCTGTTAAAACATTTTGACATCTGAATCTGCAACCTCCATACTTGCGCTTGACCTGTCGATGGGCATGACGACTGGCTGCAAGTGACCTGTGGGAACGTTTTCCGAGTCTTCACACTTTTACACATCTTAATGCATTTACTCCCTGTCTATATTCTCCACAGTACACTTTACTAGGCATGGATGATTGGGAATCTGTCCAACAGCTCAGCTCAAATTACTCTGGGGATGAAATTTCACTTGCCCTTTCATCCGCTTCTGATTCATTCAGATGCTATTCATTGGCTCTGTTCCTTTAAACATTTGTTTTCTTTCATACTGATGTATTCAATCATTCACTTGTATGAATCCGTGTTAGTTATCCCAACATATTGACTTAACTTGACTTTGTATTTGGTTTATTAAATTATATTAGGCTTTTAAAAACCCACATGAACTGTGCTTCTGATGTTTACATACAACTGAGATTTAACTGGTAATCATGATCTGGGATATTTACTGGCAAGCACAAGAATTTGCACCCTGATCACCCATTGCACTGTGGGTAGGGAGTTAAGTGGGGCAAGCAGTTGAATATTTTCCCTTTGACTAAGGTTTTGGACTTGCAGCTGTCTATTTTGTCAGTATATTCCTGACTAACCACATCTGAACATAGGCTAGACCACCAGTCATTAGAAGCATCAACAGTGGAAAGTTTAGAAAACAGCATAGAACAATGCTGATAAAATGTGGTTGAACTTAACAAAACATGTATTGAAATGCATGCGCGCAAAAACAACTATTTTTTCATATTAAGAAATGTTTGGAGGAATGTTTATTCAGATGGGCCAAATAAATGTACATTATTGTGCAAAGTTTGGGTTCAGTAAGTAAGAAATTTAAGGAAGTGTATTGCATTCACTCTGAGGAAACAAAATCTGCTCTGTTTTCTGAATTAGCATCTCAGAATTATGAGATATATTTTTCTTGAAAAACATTTTTTTCACTGTTTTTATGAATTAATGAATTAATTAATGTCATTAATTCAGAAAAACAGAGAAAAAACCTGTGTTTATGAAAAATTATCTGAGATAATTAACTCACTAATTCAGAAAAAGAGAGCAGATTATCTTTCTCTCAAGTGAATGCAATACACTTTCGATAGAAATTATTTTTAACAATTTTTTTTTCAGAAATGAATGCATTAAATTAGTCAAGTCAAGTGTAAGTAGTCAAAGAGATTTGTGTTGTTCTTTTGAACTTTTTCAAATAATCCCAAAAAAAAGTCATGGTTTGCCATACAAATATGAAAACACAAATATGAGATGGTTCACCCAAAAATGAAAAAATTGCATCATTTACTTGAATGATTAACCCTCATGTCGTTCCAAGCATGTAAGCATTTTTGAAAAACAAATACTAAATTCAATCTGTTCATCATATAAAGCGATTGAGTCTGTTCTGAAAATTTGGACTAAACTGCTCAATTCATATTGATTAGTTTTATGATCTCTTAATTAACTTTTTGAAGCGTCAAATTAGTCAGTTGCGTAGCTGTCAATGGAGGGCCAAAGATCTCTCCAATTTCATCAAAAAGATCTTCATTTGTGTTCTGAAGATGAATCGAAAGTCTTACGGGTTTGGAACAACATGATGTTAAGTAATACAATTTTTGGGGTGAACTATCCCTTTAAGCAGCACAACCGTTTTTAATATTGATAATAATATTTTAAAAAATTCTTGAGTACTAAATCATCATATTCGAATGATTTTTGAAGAAGCATTAAATACTGAAGACTGGAGTAATGATGCTGAAAATTCATCAAGACATCACAAGAATAAATTACATTTATAGTCAAATAAAAAACTGTTTCAAATTCTTTTAATATTTCACAAGTATTTTTGTTATTAAAGGAGTAGTTCACTTTTGATGAAAACATTCCTGCATTTTCTCCATATAATGCACTTCAAATGGGAACCAAACGGTTCAAGGTCCAAAAGACACTTTCAGTACAAACTGCAAACGGTTCAAAGGGCTTTAAACGATTCCAGAGGATGAATAAGGGTCTTATCAAGCGAAACGATCGCTCATTTAATAAATAAATATCAAAGTTGAAGTTTTATAAGCTCAAATGGTCGCCTTGCTCTGTTCTGTGACAACATGATGTTAAGTAATTTAATTTTTGGGTGAACTATCCCTTTAAGCAGCACAACCGTTTTTAATATTGATAATAATAATATTTTTAAAAATTCTTGAGTACTAAATCATCATATTCGAATGATTTTTGAAGAAGCATGAAACACTGAAGACTGGAGTAATGATGCTGAAAATTCATCAAGACATCACAAGAATAAATTACATTTATAGTCAAATAAAAAAACGATTTCAAATTATTTTAATATTTCACAAGTATTTTTGTTATTAAAGGTGTAGTTCACTTTTCAAAAAACTTTTGCTGATAATTTACTCACCCATGACATCCAAGATGTCCACGTCTTTCTTTCTTCAGTCGAAAAGGAAAGGTTTTTGATGAAATACTCGTTCATCAAAATGAACGAATCTTTTTCCGAGTGAATTCGATTTCGTTTCGTTCGTTGAATGAACCAAATGATGAACGAGTTTCGAACAGGAGAGTCACAAACATGCGTCACAGAACAGAGCAAGGCGAGCATTTGAGCTTATAAAACTTAAACTTTATTTTTTTTTTAAATGAGCGATCGTTTCGCTTGATAAGACACTTATTCATCATCTGGTGTTCGTTTAAAGCCCTTTGAACAGTTTGCACTGAAACTCTCATTTGGACCTTGAACCATTTGGTTCCCATTGAAGTCCATTATATGAGAAAATCCTGGAATGTTTTCATCAAAAACCTTAATTTCTTTTCGACTGAACACTTTGAACAGGAGTGAAAGAAGGAGGGTCCTGGGAAACTCACCTGCATTCCTGGCGTCGTGTGGGTTTCGAATGCCAAATTCAGTTGAACAAATACCAAGCAGACTCGCCGCTGTGAGCAGATATTCCATGTTCGTTATTTGTACAGCTGCGAACACGCAGAAGAAATTAGGTTGAAGGAACTAGTTCTCTCACCTTTGGCACCTCATACTGTATGAGCAACATTTGCAGGTGAAACCCACTTAAATCTACAGTCTAAAAACAATGCTGGGTTGTTTTAATCCAAATTTGGGTGAAATATGGACAAACCCAAATGTTGGGTCAAAAAGGTAATTTCAAATTTTAAAGGAGTAGTTCACGTTTAAAAAAAACTTTTGCTGATGATTTATTCACCCCCATGTCATCCAAGATGTCCATGTCTTTCTTTCTTCAGTCGAAAAGAAATTAAGGTTTTTGATGAAAACATTCCAGGATTTTTCTCCATATAATGGACTTCAATGTGGAACCAAAGGTTTGAAGATCATGAGTTCAGTGACACAAACTACAAACTGTTCAAAGGGCTTTAAACGATTCCAGACGATTAATAAGGGTCTCATCAGAGCGAAACGATCGCTCATTTAGTAAATAAATAACAAAGTTTAAGTTTTATAGGCGCAAATGCTCGCGCTCAATCTGTTCTTTGACGCATGTTTGTGACTCTCCCTGTTCAACTCGTTCATTAAAATGAACGAATCTTTTTCCGAGTCATTTGGTTCATTCAACGAACGAAAGTAACAAATTGACTTGGAAAGATGATTCCGTTCATTCTGATGAATGAGTTCGAACAGGAGTCATGAAGGTGCTGTCACAGAACAGAGCAAGGCGACCATTTGAGCTTATAAAACTTAAACTATGTCATTTATTTATTAACGAGCGATCGCTTTGCTTGATAAGACCCTTATTCATTGTCTGGAATTGTTTAAAGCCCTTTGACCAGTTTGCAGTTTGCACTTAAAGTGTTTTTGGAACCTTGAACCGTTTGGTTCCCATTGAAGTCCATTATATGGGCCATTTGACCATTTATATGGACCATTTGAGCTTTTAAAACTTAAACTTTGTTATTATTATTATTTTTTTTTTAAATGAGCGATCGTTTCGCTTGATAAGACCCTTATTCATCATCTGAAAATCGTTTAAAGCCCTTTGAACAGTTTGCACTGAAACTGAAACTGTCTTTGGACCTTGAACCGTTTGGTTCCCATTGAAGTCCATTATATGGAGAAAAATCCTGGAATGTTTTAATCAAAAACCTTAATTTCTTTTCGAACTGAAGAGAAGACATGGACATCTTGGATGACATGAGGGTGAGTACATTTTTAGCAAAAGTTTTTTCAAAAGTGAACTACTCCTTTGCCCCAACTTCAACTTTCACTTTTCAACTGTACATTTTTTTAACAGCATTTTTAACCCAACATTCGGGTTTGTGCATATCTAACCCAAATTTGGGTTGAAACAACCCAGCATTAAGCCGGATGGTATTTTTTAGAATCAAATGCTTCTTTCTTTCTCAATGACTCTATAAAAGGCATTTTATTCATTTTGTTTAGTCAATTTCAAAGATAAAGTCATGCATGTAGCCTATTCTGACTCAATGTGTATATGGAAACAGTAATGCCCCTTGTGAAATCAAACAAATCCTACTTTACTTCACACAGCACCACATCACAGACGCCACTGCCGTCTCAAGGAAAACACTGTGTGTGTGTCTGTGTATTTGTACAGTGTGCGATGCCAGTCTGGCTCATGGCTCAAAGGTTAAACTTCCCTAAGCCTCACTCATCTCCTTAATGTGCTGGTAATTATTGTGTCTGAGATCTTGGACACACACACACACGGCCAACGGCAGAGCTTGTTCTATTTTTAATGCTAAATCGGATGTAATGAAGCAGATAACAGAGGGCTTTATTCAGCTGCAAGCTTCCTACTGTTGACCCTCATTGCACCCTGTATAACAACTTCTGTGCTGCTTAAACATGTCCAGATCCTGAAATGTAAGCCTGTGACAAAAATATCCTTTAGGCTCCTCACCGTACAGTATATAGAGTTGTTCTCAGGGACCAGCCCAGCAACAGCTTCTTTCTGGTTGTATTAGGCTCACTGTAAGTCGTAACTTAAACATTGATTACATAAGAAAATACTATTTCAGTCTTTCTACTTGAACATTTCGTGTTTAATTCAAAGTTTTAGTTGACGTTCTTTGTAAATATTTGTGAAGTTTAGTGAAATAGTTTTAAAGTCAGTCCTACACAAAATTATTTTCAGTGTTGCTCTGGATACAAAGTATGCTAAATTAATACATTGTTATTAAAAGGCAAATGAGAAGAAGCACATATGTTTATGTTGTCAGTGGTGACTCACAATAGAGACTGAAGATTCGTGACAGTGAGCTAGAATATATATATGTAAAATATCATGTTAATCTTAATTAATATTACATTATATAACATACAATGTTATACTGTATGTATGACATTTATAAGTATGTGTGTTTGTTGATTTTAAATTAAAATTAATTACATTTTTATTTAGAGCATATTTAATTTTTTATGAATAAACAAATATATGAATATATATATTCTAGGGCTGTGCAAGATTAATTGCGATTAATCGCATCCAAAATAAATGTTTGTGTTCACATATATATATGTGTGTTGTGCTGTGTAAATACATATGCATGTTTGTATATCATAAATACATATACATGCATGCATATATATTATGCACGTAAATATATGTGTGTATATATATATATATATATATATACATTATCTATATTTTATAAATGAATAACACATTTTCTTAAATATATACATGCATGTGTGTGTATCTATATATACTAAATAATTATACACAGCACACACAGACATATATTATATAAACACAAACTTTTATTTTGGATGCGATTAATCACAATTAATCTTTGCACAGCCCTAATATATTCATATATATATATATATATATATATATATACATATACATATACATATATATATATATATATATATATATATATATATATATTTAGATAGATATATATATAGATAGATATTTTCAATAATAATAAGGTGGTCTTATATATATATATTGGATATTTGTCAAATATTTAAACATTATATATATATATATATATATATATATATAAAAGCTTGTGTTAATCACAGTAGTCACATTTTCAATTACAAAATTCCAATTTTCTAGATTTTAATTTGTAAAACTCATATTTAACATAAATGTTTCTTACAGCATTATATTCGCTATAGTTTTTTTCATTGGCATAACATGCACATATTCACCTCTGATTTGACACCATTAAAAGAGGTTTGATTTTGCACAATCACCATAACAGCAAAATACAGTTTGAGTGAACTTAAAAAGTTTTGTGTAATGAAAATGTTTTGTGTTCAGCAACCACTAAATTATGACAAAGACCATTTTTTATTCACACTGTTTGCTTTTTCCATAATTATCCAGATTAGAAAATTACTTTCCATGCTTTTCCAAAGTGCACAAGCTGGATCCCTGAGTAGACTGGTGACCACATGAGCTTCATGCAGTCAGTCATGCTGATTCATGATAAACACTGCAAATCAATGACACATATAAGCCTAATAAGTACAGAGAACTGAATACAAATAGCTCAGGGATTAACATACTAGCGATTTTGGCCAGTTTTCCCACAATATACAGACCTTCACACATATGGACATGATTTGACGTAGTTTTCTTGTTTCCTGATTTAATTTATAAAGGAAAGAAAAGGAAATCTATTGTTTTGTTTCATTGTTGATATCTGAGGGCTGTAAGTCCCGAGTAAGGCTGTTGGGTTCAGTTGGCCAGGGAGATATTTCTTAAAGGGACAGTTCACCCAAAAATGAGAAAACAGTCTCATCGACCCTCAAGTCGTTCCAAACCTGTAAGACTTTCGTTCATCTTCAGAACACATACGAAGATATTTTTGATCCTTTTCATTGACAGCTACACACTACCACTCAAAAAGTTCATAAAGAGATCGCAAAATTAATCCATATGAATTGACCTATGGCTAAGCCACGCCCCCAAACATGATGAGCCAATACAGTGCGCATAGCTAACCCAATACACTCGGACATTCTCTGCTTCCACGTCCATTGGAAAGCATTGCAGTTAGTCCGTTTTCTTTCGATTTTATATGTTTTTCCTTCTCATTTTAAGTTTAAAATGGTCATGGGGTACATGCAACTCCAACACTAGGTATCCCGAGAGGCTGGGCGACGGTGTGTATTTTTTTTAGCTCTTTCCCAAGCCACATCTCAACCGAGATAAGTGTCTGCTGTGGATTAAGTAATGCGATTAAGCTATGCGGTAGACCACAACACCAACACAACACAAACAAGGATGTCTACATCTGTTCTAAGTTAAGTCAACAACGTATTTGAACGTTATCTTTAACATCTCTAATGTAACGTTCAGCCTAACATTAGAAAACCTTAACGTTAGCTTCTAGCTGCGTTGTACATCATGTCACTCAGCTTCATTAATGTATCTGTAAATAACTGAGATAAGAAATGTTAACAATGTTGTGCTGAATGATTCATGTAAATACTGTAGCACCAAACGGTGATGGCAACGATATGCGGTTTATCACGTTTACACTGTGACCTGTACATTTTTAATATTGTAAAATTATTAATAGATTATTAATATAACCCTCCAATGCATAGTTAAGGCCCTTTGGTGACTTCGAGATGAGATATAATCTTTCTGTCTCCAAAAATCACCAACTGCCTCCTGTGAAATGTCTCCTACTGTGACCGCTGCCATAGAGCATCACAGTCCCGCCCACAGCCCGAGAGAGCGCTGGTGCCGGAAGTAAATTTCCCATTCATTTTTCCCATTGACATTTTGTAAAATCCATATCTAAAGAGTATTAGAGCATGTCTAAAGATAATCAGCTACGGCTGAACTCATAAGCATACAACATATCATTTCGAGTGAAAAAACGAAGAGAAAATCCCAAAAAAGTCAAAGGTACAAGCCTGTGTACATATTATCATTTCCGAGCAAAGGAACTACTCCTCCCATAAACCACCGCGCCTCACTAAAGTCGACTGAAGCCACCGTGAAAGAGCCTTTTGAGTGACTTCCAAATCTGACGACGGGCACGTGAACTTTTTCCTCCAGTGAATTTTATATAATGAATGTGCAGGGAAGCTCCTTTTCCTCGATTTACTGAAGCTTATGCACATGCTAAAACATTGAACATCTGGCTCGCTCATTGGCTTCTATGAGCAACTGGACATCCAATGGCACGGGGCATCTCAGAGGTGCGACCAATGAACTCAGCCCTACGTCATTACGCGATCTTCAGTCTTCACGTACCTTCGCGGGGTTTGAGACACGTGACACGGCTTCCACCAATCAGATGCATCACTGTGGGATTGTGGGATTGTTCAGGATTGTGGGTAATGAAGTACTTATCCAATACATCGCGAATAAAAGGCATTTATCTTAAAACAAGGTTTAGTGCCCCATGATCTTTTGGCGTTCATATGAGCATATACAATCACTTAGTACAGCCGTAGCTGGTTTTAAGTCTACCATGTATGGTTACGTTTTTATGGCTTATATCCCAAATGTCAATGGAAAAATTGTATTGAATTTTTACTTCCGGCACCGGCTGTGGGCGGGACTGTGATGCTCTATAGTGCCTGTCACCGAATGTTGACTGTTTGTCTGAGTGATTGGAGGGGGCGTGGCTTAGCCATAGGTCAATTAAGCGGTTTAGTCCGTTTTTTTAATGAGACTCGAATCGCTTTATATATGAACAGATTTAATGTAGGCTTTTATTTACATATAAGGAAGCTCAAGCATGTTCGCTTAATGTGCAAGAACCAATGAGGTTCATTCTCGTGTTACGCATCACGTTTGAGCTTCCGCAAGAACCAATGAGGTTCATTCTCGTGTTACGCATCACATTTGAGCTTCTGCAAGAACCAATGAGGTTCATTCTCGTGTTACGCATCACGTTTGAGCTTCCGCAAGAACCAATGAGGTTCATTCAAGCAGTTGAGTTGCACTTGATCAATGTTTAAATGTGATGTGAATAAATGCCTAAATGAAATCTGTTCATCAAACACTAAACTAAACTGTTTAAAACAATAAACTGCTCAATTTATATGGATTAGTCTTATGATCTCTCTATACATTTTTGAAGTGTTAAAGTGTCACTTGCATAGCTGTCAGTAGAGGGACAGAAATCTCTCAGATTTCATCGGAAATAATTTTGTTTGTGTCCAGAAGATGAACGAAAGTCTTATAGGTTTGAAATGACATGAGGGTGAGTAATGAATGACAGAATTTATAAAGCCAACCCTTTAAAAATATGACTCTAGACTGAGTCTAAAGATAATGGATTAAGACGTGGCAGCAATCACTCACCAGCTGAAGCACCACTTAGGCTGAATCAACTTCTGGGAAATGACTGCACTTCTCCTGGCGTAAACAACAAAGCAGCAATTTTCACAGAAATCTGCTTATTTTTTCTATAGCTTGTTCACAGTAAATAGGAGAGTGGCATTAATCATAGGCGTCATTTACGGTCCATCTTCCCTCCCTTCCCACCCTCTTCCCAGGGCGGACTTAACCATTAGGCAAAGGTCGGGCAACTGCCTTGGGCCCCGTTTTAATTTCTAAAAACGCATAAAATCATTAGTGTCGCAGACAGAAGGGCCCCCCCACCTCAACTCACTGCATTGGACTATTCCATTATCTCACTTGACTTTCTCCGTGTCGAAAGTTACAAGGCTATAATGCGCGAAAACAAAACTGACAGAGAAAAAGAAGTGACAGGCAGAGTGTACAGAGTAGTAGACAACGTAAAAATAAAGCAAATCTACAGCTAACTTACCTAAGCGGTGCTGAAAAGCAGGACACGGGAGGAAAGCAAAACTTTTCAGCAAAATTGCAGAAGGTAACAAACTTTTTTTGTGATGCCCGCTGACAATGCTAACAATATGTTAGAAGTCCATGGCCGTAGCCAGCTATGAAGTCACCGAAGTCCGGACCTCTGTCATTTTTTTACATTCAAAAATAAAATGTCAAGCTCTCTAAATGATTAATCTGCCGTTTAAACCACCTCAGATATTATGAGAACGTGTTGTGAGCGCGCGGGTACAGTCTCCGTGTTGCCAGATCCACCTAATGGAAAGGTGCAGTAGTCTTCTGGACCTGTTTTTCTGGTGTAATGTGACACTTTAGTAAGTTATAAAGTGGAAAGTTATATGTTAGGCTTAGTGAAATATTAATCTTATTTTCAAAACACAAGCTTTGTAACTTATTTCGGATTATTATAATTAATTTGTTTTGTTTTTCGTAGCAATATCTGGCAACATTTTACTGTCGGCATTAATATAAAAAAAGCTTATGGACAAACTGTAATTCGGTAAGACAAACGCAATGATCATCGTGATTATCTGAAAGAAATGTATAACACTATCAAAAATTATACAGATCTGTATGAAATTTGCCAAATAACTGGCCAGCTGGAAGGACGTCTCATGCTGTTTAGTTAACCTTTCACAAAGTCATCATAAAAACATTAATTAAAGCAGTGTTTCTCAACTAGCAATCTATCCAGTCAGCATATTTGTGTTTTGATCTGTGTGAATTACAGAAATATAAGACTTGTTAGACCTATTTCTTTATATATTTCTTTGCACAAAACTCTCCAGAAAGTGCCATTTAATGGTTTATTTTTCAAATTTTTTAAACTTTTTTCATTCTCTTTTAAAGATCGGATAGGGGGCCCATACTACCTTCGCCTTGGGCCCCCAATTTGCTAAATCCGCCACTGCTCTTTCCATGAATGATTTTGTTGTCACATGTACACAGCAGAAATGTATCTAACGCTGCGGAAATTGATTATTTTTAATGTTTTGCTGACTGGTCTTTAAGTTCTTATCAATCACAGAAAGAAACTTGGAGTTGTAAAATCACAAATTTCATAAAACACTTTATGAAACATCCACTGATGTATAGCTCCAATTTTGTTTGATTAAAATAGAGTTAAATTAGGGTGGATTAAAACGCCTCATAGTTGAAACAAAAACATCACCACTCTGACAAACGATTATAGTATAGTCAGCTCCATCTACAGTTGTTTAATAATTTTTTATAGATAATTATAAAAGGAATATTGTTTAGATGTTCTAAGGTTTCAGTTCAGAAATAAGCAAATATACTAATGAAGACCTGATCTCACTAGACCAATGCATCACATAAAATATTTACTTATAGTTAAGTCAGGATTTTTATGGCTGATAACAATTAGACTTTTGCTATCTGAATCAAAATAAAAACAATCATGATAATCATTATTTAAGCTTTTATCACTCGTTCTCTGCTCATGTTCACTGTGTAATACTCTACTGTAACCCTAGTTTTTGTTGACATATTGTTTAAAAGAGTAAAAAACACCAAAGTTGGTCCATATTAGAATGCGTAGGCCAAAAAGGGTTTATGTTAGATTAACATTCAACTATAGCCTATATGAGTTTTAATCGTTATTGTAATATCTAAATATTAAACCATTCACTGCTTTTTTGTGTGTTGATAATATTAGTTCCTCTTTTATTTGTTCTCCCGGAGCTTTAATGTGGGGAACACACGCTCGTGAGGGAAGCGGACTAAAAACAACTCCTAGTAAATAATGTCGCTTGCTTGGGAGTTGTTTAATAAATGTGTTTAAATTATACACGTAGTAAACACTAATAGGCAACTAACCCGATGATATGATTATTTTACGTGCGCCTGATGGATACAGAGACGCCGCTTCCGACGGTTAATTTACATAAGTCGATTCTCTCACCTGTGGTTCATTGAATCAGGTACGTTGTCTTAATAATTTTGGATGATGTTCCCCTATAATGTTTTTCTGATGAGTACTTAAATGAGTATTTCTCTCTGCACATCTTAAAATATCAAGGCATAAACGTGACGTTTGTTGAGTCTGTGAGTCTACGCCACTAGCGGCATTACACGGAATTACAATGTTTTTGAAATTCTGCTTTTCCATCTCATTGCGAATTACAGACAGCCACTAGTTTTATAACAACATTTTCTTTAAGAATACACTATCAAATCACTATACAACACTATAAAAATACAAAACTTGAGGCAAATAACTTAGACAGTAACAGTATACCCAATATATTCAATATTCAACAACAATTAAAGTTGGTCAAACAGAATAGGAGTTCTATATAAAAAGTATTTTACAGTGGATCTAAGTTTAATAAGCTTGTATTTATGTAGAACTGAGCATTAACATTACAAAATAGATTAGTGCAGGGATGATCCGCCTGGTTCACTTGACAAAACCCAAAATGATTCTTGTTCATCATGATATAATCTTCACAAATGAACACAACTTTTATGAATTTTGAAAAGTAAATATGGCAGAAGTCAAAAGCTAAACAGGTTATGAACAAACAACACCCCGGTCGCATGACTTAGTAGTCAGTAGTTACTTCTAGACTACACCTAAACAAATATACTCCACTGCATTGGAAGGAAGTTCACCAGATCAATAACTTACTCTTAAAGAGTAACTAAACACTTAACCAACTTTTTTTAGTTAATGATCTGTAAGAATGGAGCTTCATAAATGCTGTTCATTGATTCGAGTACATTTTTTGACAATTGGCAATAAGTCTTTTAATTTTCAAATATATGGTGTAAAAACGTCTGAGTGCTGCCCTCTTCAGGTTAAACGGAAAGCTCCTGCAGCAGGGTACTCTCTGACGTCAGCGAACTCTCTGACACTGACGCTGTCACCGCCCTTGCTGCCGAGCTCACCACGCCCTTGGCAGCCCCTGGTATGAAAGCATCTGGTTCCGTCAAAACTACTTGAGCGAGTCAGGAGTTGGATTTATGAGTATTTGAAACGATCAGGATAGCATCATAAGAACCCGAATTTGAAAAGATGGACTAATCATTTCTCTTTCCGGTGCTGACAGCATAGACTATATGGGACTGACAGATAAAGAACGAAAGACTCGAACCCGGTCGAACTCGAGACTCAAGAGATGAACTCATCTTTATTCTTTCCAGTACTGCTGTGCTATATCGCACGGCCGCTTCCTTTCGGCGCCCATGTCTATGGTGTCGCTCACACCAGACGCGGAGCGCGCGGCGAGGCGCAGCCGGCCCGCGCCGTGAAGTGCCCAGTTTCGGCGTCTAGTCTATTTCTTCCGCGAGCCGCGAGCTGATCGTGCGAATTCGGAAAGGAAGTTACACCAAAGACACATCTCGACCATCCGGTAAATGTAATCAAGATTTTCGTAAGTAGCCTACTAAATGTTTGGAATATTTAACATGACATTTTAATTATATAATGATGAAATGAACGAAATGATTCTATAGTAAAAGATTAGTTCATTTTGCTGAACGAGACTCAAAGATCCAAGTCAGTAAAATGATCCGAACTTCCCACCACTACAGCTGTCAATTAATCCGTCACTGCGGGTCTCATGTGCACGCTCTCCGCTCAGCCCCGCCCTTGGCTTGTCCCCTCTGTCTCCGCTGGGTCTGCCCACTTTTTTAGCATTTTTCAAATTTTGCCAGTGGGTGGAGTCAGGCTTTGACCAGGGTTTAGTTACACTTTAAAAGGGATACTCCATTTTTTTTTTGAAATAGGCTCATTTTGCAACTCCCCCAGAGTTAAACAGTTGGGGTTTACTATTTTCGAATCCATTCAGCTAATTTTCTGATATTTAGAAGAATATCAGTAACCAGACAGTTTCTGTGTTCGAATCGACTTCCATAGTATATATTTTTTTCTACTATGGAAGTCAATGGGACCAGAAACTGTCTGGTTACTGATATTCTTCTAAATATCAGTAAATCGGCTGAATGGATTCGAAGGGTAAAGGGTAAAACCCTGTTAAAACTCAACTGTTTAACTGTGGGGAGTTGTAAAATGAGCCTATTTCGAAAAAAGTGGAGTATCCCTTGAATGGTGACTTGACTTCTACACCAAAATACAATCAAAAACACTATAGAGCTAAACCTTATCTTAAATCTAAAAACCAAACATATATCATCATAATTCCCCATGCTTCAATTAAGTTTTAATTGTATTAAATTATTCAATTGCTTTAGGCTATTTGTTATCAAACTGAACTTGCTCAGGATGTTCTTTATTATTAAGTTGCTTATACAAAATGTACTTTATTAGATCTCATTTGTAGTCAACTTTTGCAGTGTTTTACGCTAGGAGTGGAATTGGCTTGTAAATGAAATCTGCTTGCGTAAGTGTGTGCTGATTGGCCAACATCAGCTGCTGGTGTGGACAGCAGACTCGTCCTCTGGTCCCCTCGCTTGTTACATCTTTCATCACTCCAGCTCCAGTTTGGCAGAGTGAGAACCACTAATATGCTTCCATGTGGCACTGAAACTGAAAACCACAGGCAGATCTGGAAACTTCATGATAATGCTGACCAGCAAAGGGTTCATCTGGGTTAACGTGGCAGCGCCAGCATTTGTGTGTTTTTGTATGTGTGTGTTGTGATAACAGAAAACACATGTGTGAAAGGAACTTAGAAAGATTATGTGTTTGCGAGGGGACACTTGTGAATTTGCTGTGGTAAAACTAGATAAGCTATTTCAAACTGCCCCAATTATGCTATTTTAAAAGTTCCTAATTTTGTTTTAGAGGTCTGCTACAATGATATACATTACACATCACTCAGGGCTCGAACATTAAGGCTTGTCCGCTTGTCCGGGACAAGTGGATTTTTTGTAGGACAAGTAGAAGAGAAATTAGTTGTCCGACCGGACAAGTTAAATTTCAAACAAAATAAAATGTCATGTTACTTCACGTTATGTGCCACTCGTTACGTCTATTTTACAGATTTAATTTTACCGATTTGAAACGAACACATTTTTCGCGCTGCCTGTGAATGTCCTGAATGTGACTCACAGAAAGACGCGCGCCAGTATAATGCGCATGCACAGACCGCGCGCCAGAAGTTCTCTTTCTGCTCTGAACGAACATCAACAACACACACAATAGCCTTTATGCACGAACCCTGATGACGTGTGTCCGAAAGAATCTCAGTCGCCGTCTTTACTTCCGGAAGCGCATTCTGCAGGCCAAGTGTATAGCGGCAAAACTTGAATAAAATCCATTTTCTCAGAAACGGAGGCAACAATTTTAGAAACGCTGATTCGCTAGTCAAATTTCGTACGAACATGAGAGAATACTAACCCTCAAAGTTGTTGATGTAGCTCGAAATATATAATTTAAATAACTTCTCTTTTTCACTCTTGTGTGACAGCTAAATGCCTCACAGTGTTGTTAACATCATTCACGTTAACCGCAGAACGTTTTTATAAACAGCAAGTGTAATTTGACACTATCTACACCTAACGCAAAACCGGCTTCTGACCATAGACTGACGCAGCACCGGAAGTAACTGGGCGTTCTGAGACAAACTCTGATGCGATCGTGCATAGAGGCTATTAAGCCAAAATGTAATTTGTCGAGTATCTTCATAACATAAGAGCAGTCTTATGATGGACATAAAGAGTTGTGACTCGTGAGAGAATGAGGCGCGTGTGAGATCCGCGTCTCTGTCCACAGCGGCTGCTCTTAAAGGGCCAGCTACCAATGAAGCGTTCTGTCAGTAAAGTTAATGAAAGAACAAAGGGAACAGAGAAAATTACTCACTGCTCTTGACTAAAGAACTTGTGTAGCTTTAATAAGGAGTAGTCTATATATAATTTATAATTTATGCAGCGCAGACTGTTTGATAACTTTATTCATGTATGTCCTACCTGTTAGACAGTTAATTTTTATCCAGACATCTAATGGCTTATTGATCATTATAGGTGTTATCAATCATTTAGTTGTTATTGCTAATTTCAGAATTATCACTAATCTGTGTGTGCATTTGGTTTAGAACCAAACAAGTTGACTCATGAAACCATTTGTTTATTATATTGCAATCGCGTATCACAATCGCAATATTGACCTCAATAATCGCAATATGACATTTTCCCCAAATCGTGCAGCCCTAGATAAAATTATAAATCTTTACCCGGACAAGCAGCTTTTGTGCATGGACAAGTGAAACATAAATTTACTTGTACATAAATTTACTTGACATCACCTTATTTCTCAAAGAGGCCGAAACGGTTTGTTTGAAAACTCAGAATCTCTAAACCCCTCCTTTCCGAGAGCTACTCTGCTCTGATTGGTCAGTTGTTGTTGTGATTGGTCTACAGCTTACATTGTGTGTCAAAAACTAAATGCCCATTACCATATCTGAATTTGAACACCATAGACTGGCATTATGCAAATGTGTTACATTGTTTTGTAACAGGAAGTGAGACGGTAGTTCAGAATCTATTCCTTCTTTTAGGAGACAATTTATTTTTATTGTAATGCACTTTGATCTTTAAAACTTAGACCTTTAACATTCACAAACAGCGATATTACTAGGGTTGGGTATCGAGAATCGAGTATCGATTTGAACCGGGACTAACTTTTAATTTTTCCCGAAATCGTTCATAAGTTAAAATTTCGATTCCTAGTTTCGATATTCACAGTCCGCCGACCGAAAGAAGAAACCGCTGAACAACACCAACAAATAAGCGTCTACCGGAAGTGTTGGCATAACCGCGCGAACATAAGTCGAACATGAGTAGCTTACGTCGGCGGTCCAAAGTGTGGCTTCACTTTCTAAAAATAACGAAATCTCTTCAAAATGCAAAGTTTGTGACAAAAGGAGTATTTGTGACAGAAGGAGTATTTCCTTCAAAAAGACCGTTGGTTAGCAAGGTTAGCCCCCCCCCCCGCTTTAAAAGAATCAGAATCGAGAATCGTTTGGAACCAGAATCGAAACAAGGAATCGGAATCGAATCAGAATCGTTCAAATTCAAACGATACCCAACGCTGAGATATTACACACTGTATTAAAGGTAATATTTGAAGAAAAAAAAAAAAACATAATCGGACACTTTAAAGGTTTGTAAAGTTGTGAGCCTTCCCAGTTAGATCAAGATCTCGGAAGTCAAGTCCTTGGAAGACATTTGGTGCAGAATAATCTCCCCTTTCTGTTAATTATCTCAAACGATGCCTTATTTAATATAGAATTTATTCCAGTTGTGTTGTTATACTTAATTTAAACATAACCTGACAATACTTAGACATTTTGTTCTACAACTAAACCGCACACCCATACCGAAAACACGATTTTTGAAACAGTTATGTAATTTTTGAAAACATATGTTTCTAATAAGTAACTAGATAAGTTTTGGGTGTGAATGTGTGTGCAGTTTACATTGTAGAACAAAACGTCAGCAGTATCATCAAGTTAAGTTTACCACAGGCTTTATTTTACTCATAAATTGAAAAACCCCATTAAAAAACCTCATAGGAAACCTCGAGAGAATTAGTCTTCCAGGTTATGACGTCAAACCAACACCCCTCTATAGATGTTTTAGCTCCATTTAGTGTTTTTGTAAATGGTAAATAGTTTTGTGAAGTTACTAGTGTTCCCTGGTGAGTGTTGAGTAATAATTGGACGAACAAAATGTACTTAAGATTTGACAGACCATCCTTACAATTGACATCTTTCCTAAAACATTTTTTGATTTGTGTCAACTTGCAAGTACACATAAGAACACATATTGAAGTAACTTAAAACCTCAACAGCTGCTTGAACTTATACCGAAGCTTGTTTGAATGACATGCAACTTACATTTTCACAACTAATACCATAACTAAGAAGCCACCTTTACATTATCTAGAGTTTATGTGCGAGTACTTCTTCTGTTTGCTGAGGGAAAAGGCTGTGGGACACTTACACACACAGCTGTTTCTGTACTCTCATTCTGCTTATCTTTCTAAGTACCAGGAAAAAGAAAGATCAGGACTGAACTTTGGTCCTAAAAACAGCAATTAGGCCTTATTTTAAAACCCTTATGTGCTCACATGCACACAAATCTCAGTTTAACAGCTGAAGTGATTGTTCATTACTGGCTATCATAAAAGTGTTACGCCTATAGCTGTTAGCTCATTACTTTCATTTGCATAGCATAATAAATAATAATAGATTTTTATAAATATTTATTGTGTATCGCTTGAATAAAAAAAAACAGTTAATTCAGATTTTTACGTTGCATTGTAAAACATTTATATAGTGTTTTGCTGATTCTATAGGTCATTATTTAAATTTTAAGGAAATATGTAGGGCCCTATAAAATCCGTTTTATTTTTTCCCAATTCCGCTTTTTCCATTTTAAATTTAGCAAATTCCGTTTTTTCCATTTTAAATTTTGCAAATTCCGTCTTTTCCGTTTTAATTTTTGGGAATTCATTTTTTTTACCCTTTACTGTTATTTTAGTTGTAAAAAGAGTGTGCTTTTTATTCCGTGATCGCGGAAATTATAGGGCCCTAAATATGTTTACTTATTTAAAGACAGCTGTGATTTGTGCTGCAGCTACGCTTCAAAACAACGCTTATGTAACAGTTCCTGTTCCCCTCAAATCCCCTGAACCCCCCCACTCCATCCCTCTGCTGGTGTACTGGTAACACACACACCGCCAGCGCTGCTATGCCCCCGCCTCCAAAACACTGAGTGAGTATAATGATGACGGCAGACTTAAGCTCAGATGGAGCCGCAACATTGGATTATGTTCTTCATGGTCCCAAATGAATCAAGACGTAAACTAATAAGTGATGGATGTGGCCTGAAGCTGAATTTAAGGTCATTTTGTTGGATTGGTTTGTGCAATTCACTGCCACAGCTGCATTGACCTTGCCAGACTAAATTGCTTTGTTATTTGTGACCTAATTTCTTAGTGTTTGTGTGCTAAACAATTATCAGTGTGTGTTATTATCCATCCTGCCTGTGCACGAAAAGACTTTACACTGCCAATAAACAGGCGATAACAGTGTGTGTCAGTTTGAACCTTAGTGGTTGTGTAAGTTACTTTTAATGCATATTGCGTTACACCCTAAAAAATTAAGTAATGCATTGTTTTCTGCGTTACTTTTCTGATCTGGGCTTGGTTTGCTTGTCTTTTTAATGACAAAAAAGCCTCAGGCTGAAGGAAATGCAAATTCACACCTGTGCTGTTGAAGGCATATCTCAAACCAACCTTTCAGTTGTGCTGTTATTCTGGATCATAGAGGAATAGGACGCAGGAGAATAAAATGCAACACTATTATTTTAGCAATTAAAACAAATAAACAAAAAATAATATACAAATGTGATGTTTATCTAAAGTAATTTTTGCTTATTCGTATGGTTGAATTGTGATCATCAAAGGTTAGCAGCAAATATGTTGGTTAATAAAGTGAGATTAAATACGTAAAGTCTATTTGTGTAATGTAATATTTAATTATAGCAGGTTTGCATGTTATTTTGAGTTTGCATTTCACTGTTTTTATTCTTTTTGAGGAATACTGCACTGAAAAAAATTCAACCGTAATTTTTACGGATAAAAAACGGCAGGTGTGGTTGCCAGAACCTTACCGTAAAAAATACGGTAGCAGGGTTATTGGTAACGTAAAATTTACAGTAATAAACCGTATTTCATTTTCTGATAAAATCTTGATTTAGCAACCTTTTTAATTATAAATATCTGTTTTGTACCACTGTACTACACTGACAACCAACAATCATTAATAAAACATACATGGCAAAGTTCATCACTAGTAGTCTTCCATCAGAAAGGTAATACTTATGTAAAAACTATACATTTAACAGTATTTTACAGTAAAGTTATATCACAGTTATTTACCGTGTATAGTACAGAAACTTTCTGTTAACCAATTAACAGTTTTGCACTGTAGCATTTTTACAGTCTTTTACCGTTAAAAACGATTATTTTTTACAGTGTGAATGTGCTTTTGTGCAAGTGAGATGAGTAAATGCTCACATTTAGTCTAGAACTACAATATCCATCATGATCACACACACAACACCTATGCACTTATAAGTTTAATTTGCATTACACGTATTGGGAACTACAATATCCATCATGTTAACACACACAACACCTCTGCACTTATAAGTTTAATTTGCATTACACGTATTGGGAATTACGTAATCAGTTTAATTTTTCCAAGAAACGCATTACTTTTAAATTTACAACAAAATATCTGAGTTACTTTTTCAAACAAGTAACAGTTACTTTGTTAATCGTATACGATTTCTCTCATGTGGACAGAAGAGCTGTCAGTCAATACATGTGGAAACAAAGTAACTGTTACTTGTTTGAAAAAGTAACTCAGATATTTTGTTGTAAATTTAAAAGTAATGCGTTTCTTGGAAAAATTAAACTGATTACGTAATTCCCAATACGTGTAATGCATTTCCACCAAGCGTGCCGTACAAGCCATGAAAAGTGAAGCCAAAGTGTCTCAACATGAGACCAACTAAACAATTAAATTACACTTCAAATATCATTTTTCCAAAGGTTTCTGTAATTTACTGATGTAAGTTCAAGTGTTTGTTTTTAAAATAAGTTTGTTTTTTAGTTTGTTATATGCAGACCTCCCAACCTGCAAAAAGTCATTATCAGGGAGGTATCCTTAGCTACTCTTAAAAGAAAGGTTCTATAAAGAACCTTAAAAGGTTCTATCAGCGCTATGTATTTGGAACCCTGAAAGCTTCTATACAGAACTCTTTTTAAGGGTTCAATAATAAGAACCCTTTAGGGTTCTTTGTAACCAGGAAAAAGGTTCTATATGGAACCTTTTGGGTTCATTCATTATCATTTGTTTTGTCCTTTCCGGATTAAATATATTATTCATTATTTTTATATATAATATATTATTCATATATAATATATTATCAATTATTCATATAATTGACAAACATCAAGAGCTAAAATGTATTTATGAATGCATGTAAATGATACCAAAATTCAAGATATGGGGGTTAGAAATGTATATATTTCTATAATTTTATGTAGTTATTCAATATCACACGAAGAGTGGCATTTCAGTTTTTCTCCTCCAAAAATCAGCATGATTAAAATGTGATATTAAGTTACTACAACAGTTTAATAAACAAAAATCTGAATTACAACTACAAAATGTTGCAGAATAATGTAATATATGAATGAATAATAGCCTATAAAGAACCTTTGTAGCAAAAGGTTTCTTTCCTGTCATTATAGAACCTTTTTAGCATAAAAGATTCTTTGGGGTTGAGTAAAGAACCCTATGCTTCATATATAGAACCCCAATGAACCTTTATTTCTTATGTGGGTTAGGAGGACTATTTTAACATTTAGGTTCAGCTTTATTTTATATTCACACACCGCTATTTTTGGTCTCCCCATGTGCTCTTCCTGACACAACTGTTTTTCTTTACCTGTCTTTCACAGCCTCATGAAATCTTTAGTAAAATTCTGATTTATGCATGACCCTGCTGCCATGTTTTTTGGAGACATCACGCTAGTGTTTAGCAAGGCCCTTCTCGTAATTGTAGATGTACTGTGAAATTCTGTTCTCATGAGATCAGCAGCCAGTTGCGGCTACATTGATGCATTCCCACCTATTCTGGCACAGTTGCTCAAAGTTGCTGTTAAAATGTTGATCGTGCTCTCTGATGTGATTTTATTTATCACAGTATCAAATGGAGGGATTTGATCAGGATGGCATTTTCAAAGTTTTAAAGGTACAGGCCAGAGACTACAGCCAGTCTCATATGGTGTGTGCAAAACTTGAAGCAAGTGCTGATTATAAACACAGAGCATGCTGTTAAAGAGTTTTGTTTAGTCTTATATCAAGAAAGAAAGTCCTCTGAAAAAAGGACCAAATATCTAGTTGATCCACTGCTAAATAACCATCTTGCAATCACACAGAACAATGTAGAAACCCACTACCAATGGTTTAGCAACCACTCAAAACATCTGGATATTTCTGTTACTTTAAGCCGCTTAATTTCTATTATTGTCTTGCATTTTAAAATGTAGACTGTCTAAGTTTGAAAGCAGTGTTCAGGAGAGTAGGAAAGGCAGAGAGAGAGTACCTTTGTATGGATAGTCATTAAAAAATCATGTGTGGCTTTGTCTCTGACTCATCTAATGCAGGCTACCAACCTCACTTAAGTTCGCATAAGCATTCAGAGGGGCCTAGGATACATAAAATCAAACCACCTTTGAATGAAGCTGCTCATTCTTCCATTTAAGTGAAAGAACGGAAGAACGAATACACGCAATTTTGTGACCACAACTGAAATGTTCTGGAAACGGTACCGGATATGTTGGTCAGACAGAATGTGAGGGTGATCCTTTTTATGCGTGCTTTGTGTGCTTTCTGTGCATGTGGTTGTAATTGTTTAATTTGTTTTGGAAGCTTTGTGATTCTCAGATTCACAGCAAGAGACTGGGTACAATGACGTGTTCTTTGTGTGTGTACTAGAGCTAAGCGTATCCAAACAATAAGTACAAGCAGTCGAGTATAGCGTTTGAACATGCTTTTTTTGCAGGGACACTAGCCATGTTTCCATCTACTTGTCAATCGAATTATCTGAAGTTCGGTAAAAAAACACATGCGGATAAAGCTGGTGAAAGTGTGTTTCCATCAAACGGCTTTAAAGCGAATAAAAACCTGTACGTAATGACGTCACATGCTGTTTTGCGATCAAATTGGTATATCGAATTGATTTGAGACATTTTAAGGTGTTTCCATTCATTTTCGCACTGAATCGAACAACATTCAAGCAAACTTTTGCGAACAAAGTTTTGTTAGACAAAACGGATCGTGCCATCTACCAACAAATGATCAATATTTCACAAGTTGAAGCCTAATAATGCTTACCGGTATGTGCCAGCTGATAGCGACATACCGGTATGTGTATGGGATAATGTATGCGAGGCGGTTGTTGAAGGGGTTGTATTCGCTATAACAACTGCCACGCTATATATTATCCTGCTTATTATATATAAATCAACCAAATAAATAAATAAATCAATAATTTGACACAAAATATTGACTTAAAACCAAGTTTATTGAATTAAAAACGAGTATTGCTTCTGCTAAAGAAATAGTCTGTTCCGTCTCTGAACTGCGTCCATGGCAACGGTGTGTTATAGCAGCGCCGCAGTCTGTTAACCAGAAATAACAGACCACATTATACATTAGAACTCAACCAAGCCACGTAAAAAGAAGCAAAACTAACCTAAGAAAAAAACGACGCTATAAACATTGCTATGATGATGCCGATGCACGTAAATGCCCGACGACAGCGGAGGTGAATGTGGTGTGGGAACGACAGCGCTCCATCAGTTCTGGGAGATCGTGGTTCATTACCCTTTGGTTGAAGCATTTTTTTTTTTGCTTTGTCCACTTACATCGGTCTTTGTTGACATCCGCCATGTGTGCGCAAACAGACTGGCCGGAAATGAACTCGTCTTCTGACGTGTTGCAACCATAAAAGGTCATAAAACTTAATCGCAATTCATTATTTATTCGGCAAATAACGTTTCCATCAGCTTTTATCGCATTAGCCGTATATCGATCAAGAGAAAATCCGATGAGACCGATCGTATTTCATTTGAGTCGATTTTCATGAAATTTCATCGAATTTTACTGTTTCCATAAGGCATTTTTCATTCGATATCACTTAATTCGGATAAAAACGTGTCGATGGAAACATGGCTACTAACATACTGACACTGATTTAGCATCACAAACACTATGCAATAGCGTATTTCAACGCATTCTCATCCCAAGGCGTCATATGCTGACACTTTTGCCAATGCGTAGACATCCAACACACATGGCACCCTTTAGCATCAAAATAACATGCTTCGGTTATGGGTAGGTTTAGGTCTGGGGTAGGGTTAGGGTTAGACCTCTAGGAGGCGCCTTCTGGCCCATATATATCTGCGTCTCATATTGACGCAAAAGTGTGCCATGTGCGTTGGATGCGTTGTATATGATGCCTTGGGTTGAGAACGGACTGCGTATTTTGCATAGTATAATAATGAGAGCTCCCCTATTTCCAGATCATAGTGGGGTGTCGATACAGTTAGTAACAATTATTCAAACTTGTGACAAGCAAATATTATGCAAACACCGGAGAGTACTGATTTTGACAAGCAGGTTTTGTGGGGCAAGCTGCAGCAGATTAAGAAAAGACATCAAATTTGAAACAGACTTAAACAGCGAGTTCCTACAGGATTATAAACATCTTGTGTGTTTTCACAGAGCTGTTGGTTGTAGCACTCTGCCAGCTCTTGTACTAATAGAGAGGGAGAGAATGAGAACACCTTCTCAATCTGTCAACTGATTTGCACTCTTTCTGTTATTAACCAGGTGTTTCAGGCCTTACCTTTTAGAGAACACACAAAAGACTTATTGGAAACTCATGCAGATGTACAGCCTGCAGAAAGGAGAGTTGATATATTGAAGATGGCATGCTTTCTCGGTAGGAAAAATCGAGAATTAACCAAGCTAATGGCCTCAATGTCAAGGTTTTTCTATAGAAAATCAATGGGACTTTAAAAGGTTTGGCACTGCCTTCCACATTGTTCTCATAACAGTTTCAACCAGTGTCTGTATCTGTGTTGAAAACCATCAGAGGTTTGTGTGATATTTGATAGAATATTTCCTTATCTTATGTCTTAATGACCGCACATCACAATAAATAGTTGCCCTGTCTCTGACTTATGGTGCGTTCTATCATAGCCAACGAACTCCAACTCCGGACCTCGGATATGAACGGTCACGTCCACACTTCAAGCGTTCTATTATGTTTTGCGCATCCAAAGTTGGAGAAAAAAATGGATGCCACCTGGAAAGCTGTTGTAATGGTTGCACTGGCCGAGTACCAGGCACTTACATAAAAAAGTATTATGACTACACCTTATCAGAAACGCAGCCATTTAAACTTGAAAATGTTCACTTTATTTCATGTTAATCTTCTGTTAGCAACGCTAGCAACGTTAGTAATTGCACTCACAACAATCCGATTCCTATACCTACAGGGGACGCAATACGAGTGATTCATAATCGTCATTTGAATTACCATAAGCGGTTCAAAAACAATGAAAACATTTCATACTTCAGTCACACCAGGGTGCAGCCATTTGAATTGAAAACGGAATTACTTGCTCGGTGTCTTCGACGGCTGTCCGACGTCCGAGAGGAGAAATCTGAGGAAAAGGGACGTGTTGCTAGGCAACTCTGTCGTCCGACAATTCGCATCTCCGAAGACGGATGAATATAGAACGCACCATTAACCCATGGCCTTATTTGAACTATGCAAGCAGTTTTAAATATTAACAGGTTCAATATTCAAAACGCTAAGGGATACGCATAAGTGTGGTATTTGGGGGCAGAAGGGTCCTGTAGGGTGTTTGTTTACCAGTTTGCAGATTTGGAAAGTGTAGTACGAAGCTTGTTTGTGTGCTGTATATCGTAAATTACTACTTATTTTCACAACATTTATTGAGATTTATGTTACAGAGAGGACAAGAAATGGTGGGGAGAAGAGGATTAGGGAATGACTAAAGCTGGACTATGCCACTGTTCTGACACTGTTGATACGGACAACAATATGTTCATTTATATTGACTAATGCTGAAAGTGTAACAGTCATGTTTGGTTTTCTCTGCTGGTTATTTTAAAAGGCTTCTTTTGCTGCATTATTCTTTTAATTGCATGATTCTGAAGGCCACAGATTGTTGATCTTTTTATCCCCTTGGACACATTGCATACACTGCAGTATTGACTGTTGGCTGTTGACTCACAGTGCATCTCATATGAGTATCAAGTGTTCATTTGCAGTTGTATCAGTAATGGCCCATTGACTTCAGTCTTTATCAGTGACCTTTGTCCTCCTTGTTTGCGCTTGTTAACAAACCACTTCTAGTTGTAAAAGATGAAGCTTTCTGCTTACTCAAACATTTCTGGAATTGAGTGTATGTATTACTAAAATGCCTATTGGTCACATTTTTCATGATGCATGAATTTTTTGGTTTATTTAAAATTTATATTAAGATGTGCTTCCTTTGAGTTTATATGCTGGGTTGGTTATACTGACATGTTTCTCCCCCTCTCTCTCTCTCTGCAGGTAAAGCACTCTGTGACAGTGCAAATGGGGGAGACTATGGAATACCAACCCCTGGTCCTGCCTTCAAGGAGGTTTGGCAAGTAAAAGTTTGGCCTAAAGGTCTCGGCCAAGCCAAGAACCTGGTTGGCATCTACAGACTCTGTCTGACTGAAAAGACAGTCAACTTTGTCAAGCTAAACTCTGATGCAGCCGCTGTTGTGCTCCAGCTGATGAATGTGAGGCGTTGTGGTCATTCTGAAAACTTCTTCTTCGTGGAGGTGGGTCGTTCAGCAGTAACTGGTCCTGGAGAGTTTTGGATGCAAGTGGAAGATTCTGTGGTTGCACAGAATATGCATGAGACTCTGCTGGAAGCCATGAAGGCCCTGAGTGAGGAGTTTCGCCAACGTAGCAAGTCACAGTCAGCTGCTGCAGGAGTGGGAGGTGGCACCACTGCATCAAATCCTATTAGTGTACCATCTCGACGGCATCACCCTAATCCTCCACCCAGCCAGGTTGGATTCACAAGACGTCCACGGACCGAACCACCAGGGACAACTGGAGGATGTAATAACACTTCTCCGACTTCTCGCCACAGCTTCCCCCGAACTCGAACATCCAGTGATGGTGGAAAATTTGATGATGGAGGAGGTGCAACAACTGGAGGGATTGCTTCATGCTCAAGTCCAACGACCAATGGGTCATGTTCCAATACCCCTATACTGAGATCAACATCTGTTCGTGCTCAAACCCCAGTCAAGGCACAGCATGCACTAATGAGGTCCACCTCAACCCCAGCTGCACCAAGCCTGCCTTCCGGGCCAGGACATGGATCTGAGTTTTGTGCAATTGGAGCCGGGACGAACAGCAGTGTTGGAGGTGGTAATGGTAGCGTGTACAGTAGAATACCTCTCAGACAGCCCTCTGTCTCTGGGATCTCTTAGCGACTACGGATCATCGGATGAATACGGCTCCAGCCCTGGTGAGCACTCTCTGTTAACCCCAACTATGCAGCCAGGGTCTGCGGGTAGCTCAGGTGGGCATTCTCTTGGGGATGAAGCATCCAACTACATCCTTATGAGTCAGAGAGGAGCTTCCAAAACTCAGTCAAGCCAAAATGCATTGCCACAGACCAGGAGGGTTCTGAGGCGCTCTTCTAGCAGAGAATGTGAAGCAGAGCGCAGGCTGAACGAGCAAGCGAGCCTCTCTCCCACCCATGGCCTTAGAGAGACTTGCACCACTCCGTCGAACTGGGGAAGAAGCTGCTGAAGAGGATGCCTATGCAATTATGACTCACACCACCGGCCGAGAATCCTTTGAATCAAGGCAGGATTCTGGAGCAACAGCAAGTGAAACGGGATACTTGGAAGTAGCTGCAGAGGTTAAAGGTGATCCTGGTTGCAGTGAAACGAATGTGCCTGCTGTCACTGGAAAAGCTAATGGAGCAATAGATAATGGCTACATGTCTATGTTACCAGGAGTAACAGCTCCCCCAGTATCTCTTTCTCACTCCCTCTCAGTAACCGTTTCTGATCCAGACTCAAAGTCTGCAGATGACTACATGGCCATGACCCCCAATAATAGTATTTCACCCCTCGGCAGATCCGTCCACCACCTTCTGGTACAGATGGCTACATGATGATGTCTCCCAATAGTAGCTGTTCACCAGACCAGCGAGGGGTCCCTACTGCCTGGATTGGCAGTAGCAGTGCTGACAGCCGAACTGGCAGTGACTACATGAATATGTCACCTATAAGCGCCCGCTCTGCCAATAGTACCCCACCACCACCTGAGCCCCACACTCCATCTGACCTGCATCCTCAGCAGCCTCCACCCAAGATGGTATATTCGCATCATTCTCTTACCCCGCTCATACAAACATAATCCTTCAACACACTTTGAAGAAGGGCCAGGAAGAGGGAAGCATTTGGTTAATGGAGGTAGAGGTCTGGGTGGAGGTAGGGGGCTTGGTAATAGCAAGTCCAAGCATCAGGAACCCCCAGTTGGCCGACATCTGTCCCTTTCATCGTCCTCATACTCCTCCAGTTCTGCTAGCAGCGAGAGCCTGGGTGAAGGTGAAGAAAAGGCAGTCAAATTGTCAGGAAGAGCAGCTGGTGCAACTGCAAAGAACATTGAGCAAGGATCCTTGCAGCAAAAACAAGGGTCTGGAAGGGTAAAGCAAGGGCATCCTGGTCAGAGGGGTCGACCTCTTAGTCTGTTTGTGGATGTCTCTAAAGCCAACACTTTACCCAGAGTCCGTGAGACACCCCTTCCAGCTGAGCCTAAGAGCCCTGGGGAGTATGTCAGCATTAAGTTTAAGGGTGAGAGGAGCCAAAAGGCAGGAGGTAACGGAACTGGAGGATTTCGGCAAGATCCTTCTCTTCAACCAAATGCCCACCGTCACTTACCCAGGCCTACCTCTTGTGTTGCTGGGTTTATGCCCTTTTCGCATAGCTCCTCCACCCCGATATCTCCATTAACTGCTTCTGAGTATGTCAATATGGAGCTAGGAGTCTCACTATCCCCTCGCCTAGCTCCCTCACACCACTTGGGTTTCCCCCATTCCCTACCCCTCCTGTCACGCCTGCAGCAGCCCCTAAAGCTCATGATGAGCATGGATCTTCAGTTCTAAATGAGGATGATGCAGAGAGTGAGATGGGACTTAGAAAAAGCAGGCAGGTGTTTGTATCACAGCCAGGAGCCCCACCCACAGCCTGTGGTGACTACACAAAGATGGCCTTTAGCAGGAACTCAGGCAGCACGTTAAGTTCTACATCACCAAAAGCCTCTTTGCCAGACCAGCCTGAGTCATTAGTTCCCGCCTTAGGTTTGGGACTGGGACTAGACTTTCCACTTGCCAAAGTCCCAAACCCAGATCACGGGGCTAAAGTAATCCGAGCAGATCCACAAGGTCGTCGACGCCATTGCTCTGAAACGTTCCAAGCTCCTTCCTCACTTCTACCTTGCCCTGCAACATCCTCTGCATTCCCTGATCACTCTCAAGTTATGAGCCGTCGACTTGGTTTTGATGGTATGCTTTGGGGGAACAGTGGCTCAGCAGACATCTCATCTCAATACATCAGCCCTGGACTACCCAGTCTCATCTGTTTCACAGACATCATCTATGGAACAGGGCCTCAATTACATAGACTTGGACCTGGCTAACAAGGAAAGCTCCCATGCTGCTACAGATGGGCAAGCAGCTGTCCACACACCTGCTGTCCGTATCTTTTCCTCTGTGCTGGGTGGAGGAGCAGCAGGGAGCTCTGCAGGAGCTGGAGGTTCAGGCGGGAGTGCTTCGAACCTCAATATGTATGCTAGCATTGACTTTTACAAGTCAGAGGAGCTACGGACACACCAAGGTAGCAGCAGCAGCAAAGATGGTACAGGTAAGATCAGCTCCAATGTAAAAATGAGTTTAGTCTGAAAAGTATTGGATTCCAAATTTCACATACAATAATAGATTTATTCATAGCTTCACCAAACTGAACAGGTTCATTATACAATTGGTTTATAAATCTCTTGCAGAATTTATACAAATATAATAGATAACAGATTTTTTTTATTTAGTACTGCTTTTCAGAAGCTAGATATTCCATATTTCCCACAAGACAAAATAACATTTTGCACCAATCATCCTGTTGAAAAGATTACTCTCTACTTGGTTTTTAATTAAATGTGTTGTCTTTTCAGAGAACATACAAACATTCATTGATCATTGCAAAAGCTGAACTTATAAGTTTTGTACCTTGGATGCAGTGTATGTTCATAAAAGCACCATCCATATGCATAAAATGTAGTTTTTAAAAGGATGTGTGAAAATTCAGTTATTTTTGTTTGGGAATATAAATATCAATTATGTGAAATGAGAGGATGCCAGGGGCAGTTATACAAAAAATGCAATTTATATTATTTTTAATGAAGCAAAAAACATTTAGCAAATTCTGCAAGGACTATGCAATCTTATACACAGCAAACCTGATGACAAAACCGTGTCTGATATCTTTTCAATGTGTTGCTGTATTTATCTCATCTTTAGTTCCACTTTAGTCAATAACAGGTTGTGATGATGCTCTGGAAACAGAGTACAGCCTGTTCCATAACAAAACTTTATGAGGCCATGGTTCACTTTTGTTCTTTATTCATATCCACCTGGTGCCTCTATATACAGGAGCCACCTGTCTACCAGTCATTACACTGCGAACAATGCTAATCAGAGAGCAATGGAAAGTTGCCTTTCGCAAATCTCATAACCATTGGTTTTGTCTGCCGCCTCTGTCAGTCCCTTGGATCCTAAATTTGATTTACCATTTTAAATGTATTTTAGAATTTTCCAGTGTTTATCTTTGAGCTAAAACATTAAAGTGTCCTCAATAGTTATGTTTATAGGAGGGTTGCAATGACAGGGTAAAAATGGCTAAATACAGTCTTTTCATTCTGTTTAAGTTACCGTCTCTTTGAGTTCTCTCTGCGTGTTTTAAATGCACGTATGGGTTTGTGGTTAGATTCGGGTTTGCCGTTCAGTGATGGGATGTCTTTTTGTACAAATATCGACAGAGCAGGCAAACCACATATGTCTGAATCTCCGTGTTCAGTTTATGTTATGCGAGAAAACGTGACCCTTGCGGAATAGGAGAAAGCATGCAGTGGTTGTTTGTAGAAGTCTTTGATCCGAGTATCGCTTTCTTTGGTTTTTTGCTAGATATCAATGTTGATGGCGCGGATTTGCAGCCTGATCTCAAATCAAATGATAAGACTATCACACAGTGTAGAGTTGGATTAAAAACGTGAGAAAGAAGAGTGATTGATATTGGCTCTTTTATTGCAGCAGCGAGTGGGTGAAGTGAGTCTTTTGCAGTTAGTGGACGGCATGGCATGGGCACTGGGGGAATGCGGCGTGCTGGCTGTGAATGTTGAGAAGGGGCCAACGTTGCGCTGGTCCAACGTGGTCACAACCGCAAGCCCCCCTTTTCTGCATGTAATAAATGATCCTTTTGTTTGTGGCTTTTCTCCCTGGCTGCTCTTTATGTGTGTGTGTGTGTTCAGCTCCAGTAGGCTTGAACTCATTGCTCCCTTGCTCCGTTTTTTTTCTTCCTCTTCAATAAAATGCTTCAGTCCGAGTAGAGTAAGAGAGCGCAGACAAAAATAGAATTTTGGGAGAGAATGTGGAATGGGAAGTCCCCCTCCTTAATTTGAGGAAGGATTAAATCGAATGAGAGGAGGCGGGAGATATGGTACAAGGGTGAGAAAGAGCTGGCACAATGGGAGTGAAAGAGAGAAAACGTGAGACCGACAGACAGTGTGTGAATGGCAGATGGAGAAAAGATTGAAAAGAAAGTGAGACAGACGAGAGAAACAGAGTCAGATTTTCAAGTTGTGGGAGTCGAGGAAATCGTATGAACATTTCAGGGTTCATTTTTCAGTGCTTTTGAGGGAACAACGATGAAAGCAGTTTGCTTGGCTGAACTCCAGATTGGGTCTCACTGGCCACATCCAAACTCCCACACGCAGTCGAGGCAAAAGAAAATAGAGAATGAGAAGAATTAGATGTTGCGATACTGGAAGAAAAAGTGGTGGGAGGGAAAGTTGAGGGTGAAAGGAATGGCAAATAAAATGTCTCTTGCTTAGGATGGCATATAATTTTTTTCTTGTATGTGCATGAGATGGAAAGTACCTCCTATTGGCACGGCAGCCTCTTAATATATGCTTCTCTACGTCTCTTAGACACACACCTTCACACCCATACACACGCTAAGACTGTTTGAAGCCCTGGCAGGACTGCGTTCTTGATGTGTGGTAGTGCCACGTGTATCAGTCGAGAGCTCTGGATTTAGACAAGCGCAGCTACTGCCACCGAGGGAGGTGAATTCCCTCTACTGTGCCAGTGTGTTAAAGAGAGAAAGTGAGAGAGATCATTCATCCAAATCATAACCACAAGATAACATTTACCTAAATTGAGAGTTATGGGTAAAGTGAAGTTGATCATTTTCAACTCTCCTAATCCTAAGTCACTTTTTTAGGTGTCTATGTTTGTCATTTAGGTGTCATAGGCAGTTTTGTAACGGCCCCCTACACTCCTATAGTTGCTTAACTGGTAATAGAAACTGGGTAATTTTACTACTCATGGGGTTTTTGCTTAACTGGATCATAGTTTAGATTTCCGCCACAGTCTGCACACTTTGGGACACCATCCATTCATTCAGAGAATGTCGTTCTTTGTGTACTTGTGTACCCTTAAACCTATGCATACTTGTAAATGCTACTCTGGGACTTAATTTATGCTTTGCAGTACATGCACACCCAAACACATCTGGGTAAGATGCAAAAATATTTTAAGGGATATTCTGGGTTAAGTACAGCAATTGTGGTGTAATGTTGATAAACACACAAAAAAATAAATATATAGTGTGTGTGTGTGTGTGTGTGTGTGTATATATATATATATATATATATATATATATATATATATATATATATTATAGCTCAAACCAATAAAGGATTTTGAAGGCCGATACAACGATACAAATATTTTGGGGTTTTAAAATCCATATGCCGATATATTAACCGATATATATATTTTTTTTTCAGAAACGCGCAACAAAACATTAACAGATTTCCCTAACATAGTTATTTGTAGTCATTTATGAGTTTTAACTAAAATAATATGATTTTAAAAAGAGATTATTTATTTAGGCAGAAAAAGTTCAATGAGGTTTCCAAGCTCATTAATGTTAACGTTAGTGGTCTTCCACTGATGACAGTGGCATTAGCTAGCTTTGTGGTTAGCTAGTCTATGATGAGCCATAATTTAGCAATAGATTATTACGTCATACTGCAAATTGTAAAACATAAATTTTCAATATAACAGGCCAAGGAGAGATGATTTGAAGCGTATTTCATCAGTTTTAATTTTTTTTAAATATTCATTTATCGGCCATTATAACTGCCAGATACCAATATTTTGGAAAATGCCTAATATCGGCCGATATATCGGTCTGGCTTTAATATATATACATATATATATATACATATGAAGAGTTCAGATGCAAAAGCCTCTACTGTGCCATTTGAAATTTCTTTAAAATGACCATTTTTATCAAGCTTGTATATTTAAGTTCAGTAATTTCACTTAAATGGCAATGAAGATTACCTATTAATTGTCATTTAAGTGAAATAACTGAACTTAAATATGCAAGCTTGATAAAAATGGTCATTTTAGAAGAAAATTTCAAATGGCATTTAGAGGCTTTTGCATATATATATATTGCTTAAATATAAAATATAAAGTCCCCCTGTGGTGAAAATCAAGTTTTTAATGTTATTTATGTGTCTATGTGGTGTTTTTAATATGCTTTATGACAAACCATGTGCAAATTCATAAGTCAACACCATTGCATGAGTATTTTCTCTGTAAAACTGCTGTGAACCAAAGACAGTCTCAAAACGCGTTTGAAAATCGCTGGTGTTTCTGACACCACAAACTACCTTTTAACCAATCAGATCAACGTGTGATCGTCAACGAGTGAATCTCTGAGCTGGTGGCGGGGCTAATTTGTATATTCATAGAACTGCCTATACTAATGAGGCATGGGTGTAGAGTTATATTCAAGCTATTTTAAAGCTACACTGTGTGGTTTTTACCCCCATCTAGCGGTGAAAAGGTATATGACCATCCAGTGAATATTAGTTTCTGTTCCTCTCAATTCAAATTTTGTTTTAACTCCTACGATGGCCAATGTAGTCCAAGATTAACATGGCTTCCAGTTCGACCTCATCCATGAGTGTTAACTCAAACGTAAACGCGAAAGGCGAAGCTTGAATTAACGGGTATGTCCCTCTTTGGCTAATGTACTTTCAAGATGGAGGGCAACATGGCGACCGACATTAGAACCCCTTACCCGTATGTATTTTCAATGGCATTTTATACACTCACGAGAATACTTTATTACTTGAACGAAGTAAATATACATTAATGAGCACATATATTTTTGAAAGAACTAAGTGTTTTTAGCTAAGAATAAACTAAAAGAGTTACACAGTGTAGCTTTAAAACTGCAGTGAACCAAAGACAGTCTCAAAAATGCGGTTTGAAATCGCTGGTTTTCTGACGTCACAAACTACCTTTTAACCAATCAAATCGACGTGATCGTCAACGATTGGATCTCTGAGCCGGTGGCGGGGCTAATTTGCATATTCATAGAACTTCGTATTCTAAATGAGGCATGGGTGTAGAGTTCAAGCTATTTTAAGTCATTTTTCAAGTAAAAAACGTTTAAAAATGTAATTTTGGTGATCAAAGATGAGTTTTAAGGGATTAAATCATTGACTACAGGGGTACTTTAATACTATACACCAGACACTCATCCAGAAATGAGAAATCTGTATTTGTTTTTCCCTCTAAGGTCTGCATTGGAAACCTGTCGATGATAGTCCAACTAAATCTATAAATCCATGAAATGAATTTCGCTTACTTCTAAGAAAACACAGCTATGTTTTGCTTTGAGTCTTAAGAATTCACAACTGATTCTCTCAAGTCTTACCAGTATGTTGTTTATCAATGTCAATAGTTTCCAGGTTAATCATAGCATCCCTAACACATGAACTGTGTACCTACAAATAACTAATAATCTCTTATATAATTAAGATAGCTGTCATAAAACTGAGTCATCCTCCGGTTGTCCTGAAGGGCCCAAATCTGGTTGTGGCTGGTTTGATAGTGGTCAGCCAGCAAGCGAAAGCGAGAGATGGAAAGTGTGCGTATACATGAGAGAAAGAGAGATGGAAAGAAAGATATAGCGAGAGACTGAGATGGATTAAAGTCGACAGTAGGTAATCTGTGGTTATTTATGAACGTCAAGTCGACGGGGCGGAGTAACGGACGGTCCCATAGGATCCCATGTCCCAGCAAACCCTGTGGAGCTGGAGAGTGGACAAGCCAATGCGCCAGCAGTTCCTACTGAATAATCCCAACGGGATTATATCCTGCTCAGGCAGCTGTAAATGCGCCTGGACTGCTTTGACGTAAAAGCTGCGTATTGGGAAAAAGGAATTTTCCATTTGATTTTCCATTTGATTGTGATTTAATCGAAGTGTCTGAGATGAAATGCTGAACGCTTATAGTTAGTCGGATTAATTTTAGCTAAAACGCACTAAATTTTGTAGCTATAGTTGTTAAGTAGCACTGGTCCAGGAGGGCAGAAAGTAGGACGGGCTTGGGAAGGTAATATTGTATGTCCTTGTAAAACAAATTTAGCTGAGAAAGACGAACAAAGGTGTGTGTTTCTGCACACCTGGGCTCTATAGCTGCTCTTTTCCTCAGGGCTTTTCAGATAACATCATGGTTACCATGAGAAAATATGGTTGTACATCAGTTCATTACATTTGAATACTTTCAATAGCAAGGTGAATGGGAATTTGAGTGCTGTAGAATTGCTCAGTTTATAGAGCTATCATTTTATTTTAACGTATGGTAATTTCCCAGTTTTGTATGCAGAGAAGACCACAAATAAGTCACTTGTAGGTCGACTTCCATAAAGCCTGTTTGGCAAAACATTGGCTATGTTTGAAATGGACAACAAACAACACATTATTCTAAAAACATTCTCAATGCATTGTTTATTTCAACATGTGGAATCCAATCATAATCTTGGAAATAAATTGAAAGGGTTTATATATTTACTCGCCCTCATGTTTCAATCCTGTATGACTTTTCTTCTGTGAAACACAAAAGGAGACAGTCGACAGCATGTTAGGGATTGACAGCCTCAGTCATCATTGCATCTTTTTCCAAAACAAATGATGACTGATGCTGCATAATATCTGTTTTTGTGCTCCTCAGAAGAAAGTCTTCCAGTTGTGGAGAAACACAAGGGTAAGTAAATGGTGGCAGATTTTCCCTTTTTTATCCTTATGTTTTCAAACATCTTTGATTTATACACTAGCATCCAAAAGTATGGAGTCAGTGATCTTTTCTTTTTAAGATATGTGTACTTTTATTTATCAAGGATGCAATAAATTGACCAAAAGTGGTCAATGATTCTTGATAATAATACAAAATATTTATTTAGCAACAAATCAATATCAATATTAAAATGATTTCTATGGAAGACTGGAGTAAAACACTTTTTTTTTACATTTTATATTATATTTTTAAGTATATATTATACGTACTATTATGATACTACTATATACACTCACCTAAAGGATTATTAGGAACACCATACTAATACAGTGTTTGACCCCCTTTCGCCTTCAGAACTGCCTTAATTCTACGTGGCATTGATTCAACAAGGTGCTGAAAGCATTCTTTAGAAATGTTGGCCCGTATTGATAGGATAGCATCTTGCAGTTGATGGAGATTTGTGGGATGCACATCCAGGGCACGAAGCTCCCGTTCCACCACATCCCAAAGATGCTCTATTTGATTGAGATCTGGTGACTGTGGGGCCATTTTAGTACAGTGAACTCATTGTCATGTTCAAAAAAACTATTTGAAATGATTCGAGCTTTGTGACATGGTGCATTATCCTGCTGGAAGTAGCCATCAGAGGATGGGTACATGGTGGCCATAAAGGGATGGACATGGTCAGAAACAATGCTCAGGTAGGCCGTGGCATTTAATTGATGCCCGATTGGCACTAAGGGGCCTAAAGTGTGCCAAGAAAACATCCCCCACAGCATTACACCCCCACCACCAGCCTGCACAGTGGTAACAAGGCATGATGGATCCATGTTCTCATTCTGTTTACGCCAAATTCGGACTCTACCATCTGAACGTCTCAACAGAAATTCGAGACTCATCAGACCAGGCAACATTTTTCCAGTCTTCAACTGTTCAATTTTGGTGAGCTCTTGCAAATTATAGCCTCTTTTTCCTATTTGTAGTGGAGATGAGTGGTACCCGGTGGGGTCTTCTGCTGTTGTAGCCCATCCGCCTCAAGGTTGTGCGTGTTGTGGCTTCACAAATGCTTTGCTGCATACCCCGGTTGTAACCAACAACCATGCCACATTCAAAATTGCTCAAATCACCTTTCTTTCCCATTCTGACATTCAGTTTGGAGTTCAGAAGATTGTCTTGACCAGGACCACACCCTAAATGCATTGAAGCAACTGCCATGTGATTGGTTGATTAGATAATTGCATTAATGAGAAATTGAACAGCTGTTCCTAATAATCCTTTAGGTGAGTGTAGAAATGTTAAATTGTAAAAATATTTCACAATATTTTTGTTGTATTTTGTTAGACTTGGTGAAGATAAGAGACCTTTCAGAAACATTTTTGAAATCTTACCGACCACACACTTTTGAACGGTAACTTGTTTCCAATTTCGTTGGTTGTTGCTGGTGGTGAAAAAGTGACACGCTTCACCTTTAAGATTCAAATACTGAATTAGATGTTTGTGCATGTGAGTGAAGGGAAAGGGTTCAGTGATCCTAATTCAAAAGACTAAAGCTTCAAATCTCCTTACAGTCCAGGTAGTAAGTGTGTGTGTGTGTGTCTGCTGGCTGCTGCTCCAGTTCTATGAATGGAGCTGTTATGTTTGGGTTTTAGTGATTAGAGACTGAACGCTCTGAAAAAGGTTTCAGATTTAAGATCTGTTGATGTGCCTTACAAAACCTACAACACTCTCCTTCATCAGTCTACAGACCATCACGCAGGTGTGTCTATAATATCCCGGATCATTTACTGCAAGTACATGATCCACACTTAACGTTAACTCCTTTGCACCCAAATGTTTTCATTTCTGTGCATATATATATATATATATATATATATATATATATATATATATATATATATATATATATATATATATATATATATATAAAAAGAGAAGAGCTCAGAAGACATTTGGTTTAATGTTTAATAAATATAAATATGTATTAATGTGGTTATTTAATGTTTTTTTGGGGTATTACGTGTGTGTAGACAGTGATTACTTCAATGTCGCTGACATCTGTCAGTAATATAAAAGCCACTTGCGGTTAGCAAAGAAAGCGTAATGCCTGCTAACGCTATGGTACACAGGGAAGGAGACAAATGGCCATTTTTAATGGATGTCAATAAAGAAGAGGCTTGACCACACCGAATATAGTGCTTTTGGGGAAAACGGCTTATCGCTTAAAACGGCTTAGAAATTCATACAGGGTTGGAACAACATGAGGGTGAGTAAATGATGACAGAATTAAAACTTTGAGGTGAACTGTCCCTTTAAACATTCATTTTGGATTGAACAAACAGTTGAGTGACGCACAACTCTGAACGAAATTCAATGACGTCAAGGCTGTAATGTGATTGGTTATCCAGGTTAGCCATTGTGCTTTCTTTCGGACTCCAATAATAAGACCATCTCTGGTAATACCGACCCCACTGCACCTGCAGCTATACCCACAATCCTTAGAGGCGATGTACAACCGCCCCTCCCAAACGCTCCCTCTCCACCTATGCTTTGTGCCTCCACTCGTGTATTCGGTGGTGGTCCTGCTTAACTCAGCACAAGTGATTGTAGAGTTGCACTTTTATGGCATCAGGGTGTGCGGCAGAATAAAACGAACAGGGTAGAATTTACACAGATTGTGCAGAGTGTGTTTCTGGGTGCGTGCCCAGCTGTAAATGTATTATACAAGTGCCCAGCTGTGGGTTTATCTCAGGGTGAGTGTGTGTGAGAGTGGCATCGCTTCAGTCCAGGGCTACAGCCCTTTGACGCTTAATCTCCCATTGACTGCACGGAGAGAGAGGAAATGGGAGGATTTCAGAGCGTCAAACATGAATAGACCATTCAATCCCTTTTCTAGATAGAGCAAGGGAGAAAGGAGAGCAAGACTTAGGCCCAAAACATATGCAAGTATGTGATTGCTTATAAACGCTTACAGCTATGCAAGCTTTATTAGGTGATTCTCACGAAATCCAGATTTAGAAGGTGCCCAGCATCAGAATTTTTTCTTTCTTTTTTCTTTAAAATGCCTATTTTCTTTTTGCACATATAGGATTAGGGTCTGAACTTACTATAACCATTTTTTAGAAGATTTAAAATTTACTATATTATTATTTACATTTTTAGATGAAGTCCATAAAAAATGATCATTACCGCAACATGACATTACCTTAAATATATGGTATATGTTTCGGTAATGAGAACTAAAAAGTCATGTAGGTACTATGACAAGCAAAAATTTCACTTCAACTGCTTATCTGGTAGGCATCTTGTGTGTCACAGTCAATTATGTCCCTTCCAAAAAAAAAAAATCTTGAAAATGTTAGTTCCTTAAGGACTTAAACAATAATTGAATGAGATAATTGGTCTTGGACACATTTATATTCCTTATTATTGCCACTACATTTACCAATGATCACCAAATACTAGGGATGCACCGATACCACTTTTTGGAAAACGAGTACGAGTATGAGTACTTGCATTTCAGTACTCGCCGATACCGATATTGAGTACTTAATAAAAAAACATGATTTAAAATCAGTTTTAACTATTTTTCCAATTTATTTAATTATATTTTATTTTCATTTTATATATATATATATATATATATATATATATATATATATATATATATATATATATATATATTCTTTTTTCTTTCTTTTTTTCCAAATAGTTAAATAAAAAAATTCAATTCAATGACTATTATTTATGATGGTACATTTATGAAAGCATTGAAGGCTACATGCTGTTTATACGAAAATATTGATGATATTGAGAAATATTGCTTATAAAAAATCAAGAGAAAAAGCAACCTTATGCACACATTATTAGTAGTAGCAATTTTGATTAATAGAGACGTAGTTAAATCTATTGTACAGTAGCCTAATATAATTATTTCTGTCAATTTCTTACCAAACTTTTATTTTGACGGGTTGCCGTGAAGACCTTTGAGTTTCTGTGCGTGTCTGATTATAGACACTGGCCGTTTCTCAATGTCAAAGGGAAGTATCCTTGACATTGAGAAACACCTAGTAAAAGAAATGATATGACGATCGCTTTCTCAAATGAAACGGTAAAATACCTACCGTTACTCATGAAGTGACTCTAGAAGATGAAAATCATGAATCATGTCATCATATCGTGAGGCAGCAGAGACGGGAGAACAGCTGCAAGCGTCACTCGAGCTTCAGTGTGTGTGAGAGGTAGCTAACGTTAAATGAAACCGCGCGTCTGCACTGTTCATTCACACAGAGACAAGCAGAACATGCAGGTTTTATATTTAAACAGTCGTTTTGCAGTTTAATATACACAGACACACATCAGCAGCGCCGCCGGTCGCCATGTCTCAGCGCTTTCATGATGATGACGCAACTTCACGCCCTTCGTGCATGCATGTGCAAACGGAACTGGGTTTGATCAGGTATTCGGTACCACCGGGACTTGGTACCGTGACGTTCACATTTTTTGAGTACCGACTTGGTCCACGCGGCTGACAGGTCTCGCCTCGCCTCCTCCCGCTCTGAGCTGCAGCCGGGGCCTGGGGGCGGGCACTCGGCGCCTGTGATTAACCCATTTCTCAGACCGTGGTATCGGTCCCCGGTATCGGGGGACTTTTAACGAGTACGAGTACTTTAAAAAATGTGGTATCGAGGCCAATACCCAGATACCGGTATCGGTAATCGGTGCATCCTGACCAAATACCACATGTTTCTTTATTGTAAATATTTATAGTATAACATGCACTGAAGTTTTTTATTTTTATGTTTTTTAATTATAAATATTTTCATCTCAAAGAACCCAAATCCAGTCATGGACACATTGCGGTAATGAGAAATTTCCCCTTAAATGTGGAAAAAACAACTAAATTGGTATTTATGATGTCATTTGAAATCATGTGCAAAATAGTACATGATGAGATGTTTATAACTGTATGCTTTTTATTTTGATAGCATTTACTTTTATAATCAAAATGTTTCATGACACCTCATAAGTCTAATTTCGAAGAATCCCCTATTTCATGCGTTGTTGCAAAATATGTCTCAACTTTTTTCACAAGGGACACTGTTGTCATCGTTTATGGTCTATTTTCTCATTCCAAGGCTGCGTCTAAAATCGCATACTTCCTCGCTATATAGAGGCGAAAAACACTATGTGACGAGTTGTATGTCTGAATTCACAGTACTCGTAAAAGAGTAGGCAATAAGTAGTTTCTCGCGAAGTGTTTTTCCATAGAAAACCGTTATAAAGAAAATGCTTACCATTTAGCGTGTTGCTTTCGTATCATGTGTACTGAATTGGGTCTTTTAATATCACTGTATTTACTGTTAAGTGTTTCAGAAGGTGGTTGAAATACTGAAGCAGGTGATATTCATGGATCACAAGTGCCCAAAACAGTTAAACTATCAATAAAACATCTGATTTAATAGCACAGGTAACTCTATCTCCCACTGGAGCTCTGAGGTTTGTTCCTCAGTAATGGAACAGGCCCGTGTTCTTGCTCACGTCGACAAAGCAAATTCGCATTAAAGTGAATGAGTATTTACAAACTTGCCGCGCATACCTGGATGAATCTTATCAGATATTCACCATTCGTTGTTCGTTCCTGGAACTGAATGTGCCTAACTGAGTCTGTTATGTACCCATGTGATACTCATTCAGTTTTTTTTCAATAGTCCTATTGCACAGACCAAGGCCAAACAATGACTCACGACAGGAGCCCGTGTTTCAATGGGGGCGAGAGGAAAAGAACAAGACTGAGTGTTGATAAGTTTCATCTGCCGTCTTATTGCTGTCAAAGAAGCAGAGATGCGCGTGGTTGCCATAGTGAAGCGTACGACCATGCCTTGGTTTTTCTTCCTCTGTGACCTCAGGGAGAGAGATCTTCCTCATGTCTTCACTGCCGGTTTATTGCTTCTTATGTCTATTCTTGTCTCTGAAGCTTTTCTTTGCCTCATCTCTCCTATTTTCCAATTTTCTATCATCCATCTATCCATACAAGTTTTTTTGTTTATTAATTTCAGGGATTTTTTTCTGCTCATTAGGTCAGTAGTTCAGATTAGTTTTTGCCTATATTTAAACTAGCTTAACCAAAAAAATAAAAAAATAAATATATATATATATATATGAGTGAGAATGAAAGTAAATTATATATATATATTGGGCTGTACTTAACTATTATTTTAATTGTCGATTAATTTGTTGATTATTTTTTACAATTAGTTGAATAATCTAATGATTATTTTACGATTAGTTGATTAATCTATTGATTATTTTACAATTAGTTGATTGATCTATTGATTATTTTCTCGATTAGTTGGTTGATATTGCTTTTTTCATTAATCTATTGATTATTTTTACGATTAGTTGATTAATTCTATTGAATATTTTTACGATTAGTTGATTAATCTATTGATTGTTTTTATGGTTAGTTGATTGATCTATTGATTATTTTGTATGATTAGTTGATTGATCTATTGACTATTTTTATGATTAGTTGATTCATCTATTGATTATTTTTCTGATTAGTTCATTAATCTATTGTTATTTTTACGATTATTATTATATCGATTACTTTTAGATATACATTGATCTATTGGTTATTTTTACGATTAGTTCATTAATCTACCGATTTCTTTTACGATTAGTGAATTGATCTATTGGTTATTTTTACGATTAGTTGAGTAATCTATTGATTGTTTTACGATTTGTTGGTTAATGCTACTGATTGTTTTACGATTAGTTTAGTAATCTATTGATTGTTTTTCACGATTAGTTGATTAATCTATTGATTATTTTTATCGATTGGTTGGTTAATCTATTAATTATTTTACGATTAGTTGATTAATCTTTTGGTTATATTTATGATTAATTAATTAGTGTATTGATTATTTTTACGATTCAGTTTAGTAATCTATTGGTTATTTTTATGATTAGCTGGTTAATCTATTGATTATTTTTACGATTAAGTTTAGTAATCTATTGATTGTTTTTCACAATTATAGTTGATTAATCTATTGATTATTTTTACGATTCGGTTGGTTAATCTATTAATTATTTTAGCAATTAGTTGATTAATCTTTTGGTTATATTTATGATTAATTAATTAGTGTATTGATTATTTTTACGATTAGTTGATTATTCTATTGGTTATTTTTATGATTAGCTGGTTAATCTATTGATTATTTTATGATTGGTTGATTAATCTATTGGTTATTTTTTACGATTCAGTTGGATAATCTACTGATTATTTTTAGGATTAGTTGATTAATCCATTGATTGTTTTTCCGATTGGTTGATTAATCTATTGATTATTTTTACGAATTCGGTTGGTTAATCTATTAATTATTTTACTATTAGTTGATTGATCTATTGGTTATATTTATGATTAATTGATTCATGTATTGGTTATTTATACGAATTAGTTGATTAATCTATTGGATATTTTTACCGATTAGTTGATTAATCTACTGATTATTTTTATGATTAGTTGGTTAATCTACTGATTATTTTTATGATTAGTTGGTTAATTATTCCAATTAGTCCAATTATTTTCTAATCAGTTGATTAATTCTTTACTAAACCTGCAATAAATAATAACCGTAACTTCTGCCATTAATAAATTATTCAAATAAATTATTCATAAAATGCACATTCCTAAAAATATTTTAAATCAGCTGACTTTTTCAAATCGACCGATCATCATAATCTCACAGATCTACAGTACATTTCCATTAAGTGTGTGTGTAATCTCTTTATCTCAGTCCTGACAGGGCTCATTCCTTTGAGAGTGAGGGTGTCAGCTGAGACCGTGAAGACAGAACGATGGCCAGATAAGAAAAGGAAAGCAGGAATAAGGGCACATGGCTCTATCAGGGTGTCTCTTTTCTTCTCTTTTTTCTTCTATATCTGCTTCTGGCTTGGTGTTATGGGTACAGGAGTGCGTTGGAGGGTCAATGACTGCGTTTCTTTAAAATCTATGGGTGTGTAGTGTAGAAAAAGCAAGCACATGCTGAAACTGAAGTAAGCATAGTCTTCTTAAGATCTAGTTTCACAGGTTTAAGGTGATGGAAAGACCCACTCCAGGGCATGTTGGCGTGTGTGACCAGTGCTGTTATTCTGTTCTTAGTTACGTCTCTCCTCGGGTCATGGCATTGTTCACTAAGCACTTTTGCCCAAGTTTCACACACCCTGAGTGAAGAAAATACAGGAGATTAGATCTCTTACATGCTGCATTTGTAGACATAAGTGTTTTTGCATTAAGAACACATTTTTAAAATCGCCTAGTTGGGTGTGTCGCATGATGGACGACAAGTAATCTTTCTTAAAGGCATAGTTCACCCAAAAATTCTGTCGGTAATTAATTACTCGCCCTCATGTTGTTCCAACCCCATAAGACGTTCATTCATCTTTGGAACACAAATTAAGATATTTTTGATGAAATCTGAGAGCTCTCTCACTCCTCCATAGGCTTCTTTTTTATTTCTGGGTGAACTATCCTTTGAATTGTAAGAAATCAGAATTAATTGCCTATGTATTTAATTTAAAGGTGCATTGCGCAAGTCTCTGAGTTTTTGCAGTACTATGCCCCCTCTGGCAACAAGCGAAACTGCAACCAGAGGTGTGCACGGTCACGGACCACACACGCACGCTTCTTTATTGTATAGAAATTGTAGAAATTCATCTGTTTGCGGTCACTTTTGATCAATTTAAAGCATTATTGCTGAATAAAGGTTCTAGTTGACCCCAAATGTTTGGCTGGTAACAGGCCTCTTTTTTTGCTTCAAAGATTATGTTCTTCAGTTGAAATCTGTCTTTGCTTTAACAAACTGATTCAGCAGTCAATGGAAATTCAACAGCGATCTGGAAAATCAGCTCACATGCGCTACCCATCTCTCCTCTGTTTGTTTTCTTAATCTTGTTAAATGGCTTAAAGCATTGTTTAGACTTCCGGACTTAGATTATTTCTGCTTGTGTGACTGGGTGTGGGTTTATAGGTCTATAAAAAAGCGCTGACTCGATTATACGCACCTACTCAGTTAGATTCATGCAATTTTAGTTATTTAAACACAGTTTTTCCATCCCCTTTTTTATCAATTTGTATCTTATAAATTACACACTATAACCTTTTTTTCCTGGATATGTAATAATTTACATAATTTTATATAATTTTTAATTATATATATATTTATATATATATATATATATATATATTTTTATATTGTAAGCCTTCATCTTCACTTGTATGTTTTTTATATATGGCTTATGCATGATATATTTTTCATGAACCTTTTTTAATACATATACATAAAATGTAATGTATAAAATTATTGCATACAAGATTCTTGTTCGATTTTTGTTGTTTTGTTGTCTTCAAAAAAACATGATTTGACTGACCATAAGTAATTGATAAGTGAAGAAGTTCTGAAAAAAAAATTGGAGTAGGATTTACTTGAAAAAAGCTAGGCAACTTTTGCTAGTAAAATGCTGAGTAAATTTAGAAAAAGATTTGCCAAGAAAAAACCTAAACATATTTATCAGTAGCTTTAATTGGAAATATTTAAGTTAAATTTACTTGGAATATGGAATTAAGTAAACTTTACAGAAAATGAGTAATTTTAACTTGGCTAGTAAAAGGTTGATTAATATCAATTTAGTTGAAATTTCCTTTGCCTTTGCATTACATTTCACTAAAACAATAATATTGAATTTTATTAGTCATTTATAGTATGTGCTTTACTTAGATCATCTAAGTAATTTATATTACATCATGTCAGATGTTAAGCATCATGTGAATGCTAAGACCTCAATACTTGGTAGACAATACACAATGGCGGTAACATTTGATGGGTCGTTTTTGTGTTTGAATGTGTCATTTTGAGCAAAAAATTTACTCGAAATGTCACAAAATGGCAAGTTACTAATACTGACAACAAAAATCAATGATAAAACAGTGTAAATACAGCTGGAAACCAGTGAAAAATGAGCCTCATTAATTATTCAAGGTCCAGTGCATGATGGGAACCCCAGTATCAGAAAAGTTGAGTAATTTTTACTTCATTTTTTATTGAATTTGATACTTTCATTTCTACTCGCTTGAATTAAGTACTGATATGGAATTTACTCGAGATTTTTTTTTTGCCTGAACTACACTGTTTTCCTTCAGTAGTATTTACTTCACCAAAATCATTTTTTACAGTTAGAAAGAACTACAAGCCAGTCTCCATCTGACCTCACTGTGAGAAATATGATTTGATCCAAACCTCTAAGTCAAAGCATTTGCCTTTATGAAAAAAAGAAGCAGCATTAAGCCTAGAAAGCATAGCTGGTCTCGCAGCTCGGGCTGTTCTATTCTAGAGGTTTTGAGCACAAGCGTAAACAACTAAAACCAGCAAACCATTGGCTGTTTTTTTAAGCAGTGCAATTGAAAGTGTTTGTTATGAAAATGAGTGGTCCATGTGCGGTACATCATGACTCATAAGCGGCTCTCTTCTGCTTCAGCAGTTTTCTGTTCTTTTGCAATGCTTGATATTGCTTAATGTTTCTAATTTGGTTCAGTTGCTCAATTCTGTCTTTGTCTATGACTGCCGTCCTCCTCAAACGTGTGCTTACCCTCTAGAGATGGGATCTGGCCTTCTCTGCACAAACACACACACAAACTTGTGTGAGCACACATCCTAAAACACATAGTTTTTCTTGGCGTCCGACTCCACTGCTAACTAAGCTTGTGTGTTCAGAGCTACTGGTCCTATGGGAAACAAAACTGATTAAAGTCTGCTAATTAATATTTTTCCCTCAGCTAGGACTTTATGTGTGTGTGTGTTAGAGATGGAAAGCCAAACTAGCTGCAATCCATACACCATAGAAACCATAGGAAATGTTTAATCCATTGCATTTGTTTGCTATGTTTTACATATTCTTTATTGTTTATCATTAATATTACAATAGAGATATTATCTTTTTATTCTTTTTGTATTATCTACTGTTCCTCTTCAGAGTTTATATTAATACCTTTAGTGGTGTACAGTAATTCTATTCTGTATAGAGGGAATGCATTGACGTCACTTTCCCGCTGGAGCAATCCCCCTCAGCCTGACTCAGCTGCGTGACTGGATTTAATAGGGGAAAATGCGAAAATGTGACTAAAACGAACAATTTCATCTATTTAAAGTAAATGTTGGACTCAATATAGTGTTCCTTGCAACTTACTAAAGATCCAGTGATCCATGGATATTGACATGCAGCCAGGAATCGTGTTGCCTGACATTTATGTTTGCCTGATTTAGACACCGGGGAAATAAAAGCAATATAGACGGTAAACATAAAGCAAATTTGCCTGTGAACGCTTTATATAAAGACAATATAGGTTGGTCTAAATCGGGTAATCACTTATATCAGTGTTATATATAGCCTATATATCAGCATATCATCCAGCCATAAAACTTTATAGTTTTTATTGGTCATTGTTTATCAAAAAAAACATCCAATAATGCAAAATATGCAATGATAAATATTTAATTGATGAGTTGTTAATATATATATAACAATACAACATATATGGGTATGGTTTTACACCTAAATTCAGCATATTGACACAAAATTATAACTGCAAATCCACCTTTCGCTGACTGGAGTCCAGTTTAGGGCCGTCAAACGTTAATCGCGATTAATCGCATTCAAAATAAAAGTTTGTGTTTGCATAATATATGTGGGTGCACTGTGTATAATTATTTTGTATTTATTCTATAAATACACACACATGCATGTATATTTAAGACAATTTTTTACTTATATATAAAATATTTATATATATATATATATGAAGAGTTCAGATGCAAAAGCCTCTAAATGCCATTTGAAATTTTCTTCTAAAATGACAATTTTTACCAAGCTTGTATATTTAAGTTCAGTAATTTCACTTAAATGACAATTAATAGGTAATCTTCAATTGCCATTTAAGTGAAATTACTGAACTTAAATATACAAGCTTGATATTATATCTTCATATTATAAATTATATATAAATCTAAATACAGTATAAACATGAAAATGTTTCTTAAATATATACAAGCATGAGTGTGTATTAATATATATAAAATAATTATACACAGTACACCCACATATATTATGTAAACACAAACTTTTATTTTGGATGCGATTATTTATTTGCGATTATTTATTTATTTTTAATCGCATTAATCGTTTGACGGCCCTAAACTGGACTCCAGTCAGCGAAAGGTGGATTTGCAGTTATCAGTTTTGTGTCAATATGCTGAATTTAGGTGTAAAACCATAACCATATATTTTGTATTGTTTATATATATATATATATATATATATATATATATATATATAATTTTATTTGGACGCGTTTAATCGCGTAATTGATTGACAGCCCTAGTCCAGTTGTTTCTGTGAATTGCAGCGATCCATTTGCTCCTCTTTCTATCGCAGTCTGTAAAAATATACCTCCGATTTTTTGTCAAATCTAGTTGTACAGTCAGTCGTAAAGCTCTTTCCCACTTTATATGCGTTATGTTTGTTTTCGCTGCATTCACGCTGAAAACATATACAGCCGCTCAGTCTTTTTGCCACTCACTGTGAGTAACTGCAGGATGACAACTACGTCACGTGCATACTCTCTATTAAAATATACTCAAAATGCTTTGGCAATACTATTTTCCAAATGTAATGCCAATAAAGCAACAAGAGACAGAGAGAAATGGAAAAGGTATTTAGGGTTGGGTATTGACACAATTCGATTCAGTTCGATTCTATATCGATTATTGCTGTATTAATGATGCTAATAAAAAAGCAATGCAATTAAATGAAAATATTTTTATCAATAAGAATTAATCATACAAATTGTGTTTTTTTGTAAACACAAATCATTGTATATTAGATTACATGTTTGAAATGGAATGAATTATTAAATATCATTATACCCTTGGATTATACCAATCAAAGCATCATTAATGTAACTAGTGTGCTGGCTCATTCATGGAGTAGATCAATAGGCACAATTGTACACTGTGGATTTGTAAGGGTGTGTGGTGTGTGTGTGAGTCCTCGAAGACTGGTTTAAGCTTGTTGGGAGCTGATAAAGGAACAGACTGGGCCTTGGGCTGAATTATGTAACACTCTCATATATTCAATTAACTAAATCAAGCTGTCTCTCTCAGCGCTGGAGTCAGAGTGTGACAGTCACACACACAGAAGCTGCTGTTCGCAACTGTTCAGACTGTCAACCTGTCAAAGACTTGAAGGGATAGTTCACCCAAAAATGAAAACTCATGCCAGAACAGATGTTGATTTTTCTGTGGTGTACATACCTGGACATTTTGACGCAGCTCCTGTCGTACAGTGACCGTTCATAGTGACCAGGGCCTGTTATACGATACA